>PVJN01003969.1:0-63455 GCA_004026805.1 Lasiurus borealis | reverse complement strand
TTATGGATGCTTTTGGTCATTATTTCTCCAAATAGGTGCTTGCTCCCTTGCTCCCTCTCTTTTCCTTCTGGTACCCCTATGATGCAGATGAGTTACACTTCATGTTGTCTCAAAGTTCCCTTAAATAATCCTAATTTTTAAAAATTCTTTTTCTCTTTGTTGCTCTGATTGAATGTTTTCTGCTATCTTTTTTCCCAAATCGCCAATTTGAGCCTCTGTTTTATCCAACCTCCTCTTTATTTCTTCTAGTATATTCTTCATTTCAGATATTGTATTATTTATTTCTGACTGGTTCTTTTTATGGTCTTCATACCCTTCTTTATGCCTGCTATCTCTGTTGAAATTCTCACTAAGGTCATTGGGCATCCTTATAACCATTTTTTAAAACTCTCTATTTGGTAAATTGATTGCCTCCATTTCATTTAACTCCTTTGTGGAGATTTATCCTGCTCTTTCATTTGAGGCATGTTTCTTTGTCTTTCCATTTTGTCTACCTCTCGATTTTTGTTTCTATGTTAGGTAGGTCTGTTATGACTCCCATTCTTGGTAGCATAGCCTTGTATAGTAGGTATCCTGTGGGATCCAGTGATGCAATCTCTTTGATCACTTGAGCTGGGTGCTCCAGGAATGTTTTGGTGTGGCTTATTTAGGCCATCCTGCTATAATTTAGTCTTGATTGTTAATGGCCCATTTGTGTGTGAGCTCGACCCTCAGACTGGCTGACTGTAAAAATCAACCCTGACCAGTGTATGAACTGCTATTCAGGGAATGATCACACAATGCAGAGTTTGCCCTAGCAGGAGGATCTGGTGCCTGCTAAGATGTCCCTCTTTATGTGCCTCTTGTGAAGCTAATTCGATCCCGCATTGATGATGTCTAAAGCTGGCCACTGGCCAAATGGGTTCTGTGCCTCTTAATAGGGACACTACTGTAGGCCAACATCATACGCTGCCTATAACTGGCTCTGGGACCTACAAAGTGATCCACAACTTGTGGTTGCCTCTGCTGGGCCTTAGTGTGTGTGGAAAGGATCATATTGCACACCACTGTTGACTTTTACCAGCACCGGACCTTGAGGCAGTTAATTCTTAAGGAACCCCAAGATTCACGTCCACATGCTTTTGGCTACCAGTCACTGAATAGACCTCTGGTGGTACTTGAATTGCATGAGATAGGTTCTCAGTGAGTCACCAGTTAGGGGTAAGTGGTATTCACTAGATTGATACAAGTTAAATCTTGGTGCCAGTGCTGGGTCTGAGTCCACGCAACAAATATCTCAAGATATACTAAATTTTAAATGTTTCTTTCCACATCCACATGGACAGAGAGCAGGTCCAGCTCCTGAATAGTTTCCAGCTGACAGGCCTAGCACAGCTGCTAACTTTTAAAGTTAAAGACTAATGGCAGAAACTTAATGTCATTTACTGTCCATAACTTAGGATAAAGTTAAAGTTAATAAATAAATTAACCTTATTTCAGACTAACTTAAATTGGCTAATTGACATAAGTGAATATTCATAAAAATGTAATTGTGCTGGACAAAAACTGTTCCTGAAGTATTAACAAAAATTTTTATTGATAGTTCATCTCATAATAAAATTGCTTAATCTGCTATGAATCCAAGCAGTCATATTTTTATGCAAAAATTAAAAATAAAAGGCTATCAAGACTGCATAAAAAATTTACAAAAGCCTTCTAATAATCAAAAAAGGATAGTAGAATAATACCCTGTAAGTAAATTACATCAAGCCTTAATTTCTTTAAAAATTTTTACTTTAAAAATTAATTTTTATTTATAATGCTGATAACAAGACATAAAATCTTATGGTGTCAGAATAAGCCAAAGGAAAATCATCTGGACAAAAATCAAAAGGATCCCAAGTCTAATTTAGAGAAAAGATTCCATATTAACTTTTAATTGAGAATATGTTTATATATTTCCAGAAAAGCCCATATGGATTCCTGCAACAGTGGATCCCAGAGAGGAACTGACAAGACTCTTCCAGCCACAGAATAAATAGTGGTCCCCAAGAACAGAGGGGAAATAATTCAGAAATAAAAGCTGGGCAGCTGCAAGCAAAAACTCTCTTATCCTGCTCACAGTGATGCTTGTCCCACTCTGCCTCAAACTCAATAGAGTTTGGGACCAAAACAGACAAATATTTGAAATTTTGAAGGGAGGGCTTTGTACCACTCATGTGTGCAAGGAAAAAAAAAGTATCACCTATCCTAAAGCCACACAACTCGATCTTTCCCCGATTTTGCTAGTTGCCCAATCTGAGCAGGGTGGAGTTGCCAGGAGTCTGGAGAAAGGGAAGGTGCTATTGGATCTTGGAGAAAGGTGAGGGGAGTGGACCATTATTCTAGGAACATACAACTCAGCCTTTCCTCGATTCAGCAGGGTGGAGCCAGCTGAAGTTAAGAGCTTGGGACCACTGTGAGTCTAAATAATAGGGCTAGTGGATCTCCCTGAGAGGGAAGCACCAGTGAGGTTCAGGTTAAAGTGGGGGGAATGGGTCCCACTCCAAAGTCACACAAGTCAGTCACTGATACACCCCTGTGACTTCCTAGACTTCTACACTCCACTCAGGCAACTTACTCTTCAGCAGGGCACAAGCTTTGCACTGTGTGGCAATAGGGAATCCTGACCATAGGATTATTTCATTCCTCCAGGCTGATGCCACATGGAAGATCATGCTCCACCCAACAAAGATGGTATTTGTATTTTGGGACAGTGACTCAGCACAGGGACTCTAGCAGCTGGCCCCATAGCTCTCTCTCCAAAGCAGCAAACCCAGTGTCTTCTTGCATGACTCTAGTCTGCTTTGCCCTCCCTCTGCTGGCACCCAGGGTTAGGGGCTATGAAGGAGATTTTGTGCATTAAGTGTGCACCTTTGTCTCTAACAGACTCTCATCTCTCGCTGGCAGACAGAATCCCTGCTGATTTTCACAGGCAGATGTTATGTGCTTTCCTTCAGATATTTGCCCACAAATGGAATTGTTGGTCATAAGGCAATTCCATTTTAATTTTTTTGAGGAACTTCCATACTGTTTTTTTTTTATAGTGGCTGCAGCGTAAATTGCAGTTTTGGATTTCCTAGTAGTACATAATTTTCTAAGCTGATGTGACATTTTCAGTTCTGAAAAAACTTAAAACAAGCTTTACAGATTCTGCCGATGAGTGTTTAGTCATTTTCTTGTGTTAACATAAAAAACCATTGAAACCTGTGAAGAATTTTTGTGAGTTTATTTGAGCCAAACTGTTGACATATACCAGGAAGCAAAACCTCAATGAATTGAAATAATGGTCTGGAGAGTGGTGGGTTACATCTATATTTATGCATTGCAATTAAAGGAAGGGACATGAAATCCATTGGTAATAGATTAGAGAGGTGGGAGAAAACAAAGCAGGGAAACCCCTGGGATTGGATAAAAAGTAAAATGATAGACACATACTTAGGTAGGTGCAGGAAAAGTTAACATGATAATAATGAAAGAATTTGTGGTATCTGTTCTGGTGCCCAGCATATTAGGTTATGCCCCAAAGGGGTCCAGAAAAAGGGAAGTTACAAGTTACCCATACATTTCAAGAGTATGTTATCACAAATGCAAAAAGACAGGCTCAGTTAAAGTAAAGGCTGACCTTGCCAGTGAAGATACCAGCCTAGGACATAACTACTCCCCATAACTGTTTTTAATTAAAGTTTATTTTCAGACCATCCTTTGTGGTTACTTTAAGTCTCTGAGTTTGCAAGACCACCATGCAGGCCTCCCATGAACTTGTCAGGTTAGCATGTAGCCCCTTCCATCCACCTATGCCATTAGATTATACTGCTCCAAATTCTATGGTTGATTTGGTCCATAAGTATCCACTGCTTTTCCAAATTTATAACTATAGAGTCAAAATTGTTAAAATAAACAATAGATAATCTGAGAGCTAATTTTTCAAGGGCGGAAAATATGAATTCAATTAAACAGCATTCACTTTGGGACTAATGCTTAATTACATCAGTTCTAGAATAATTTAACCCAATAGTAGCCTCTAGACTTTGATAATAAGTCTCTTCACTAAATTGCTGATAATATATTTTAAATTCAAATCTCTTCCAGGGTAGATCCAAAATACTGGGTTCTTAAGGTAACTTGTTAAAGTTTTCCTCACATGACTTTTTTATTTCCTATACCAAGCAACTTTTCTCCTTCATAGCTGAAGGTGATATAGTTACCTTGCCTATGCTGGAAGAGTGGATATCTTCTTAACTACTTAGTTAGGTTGTATATACTCATTAATAAAAAGTCATGCTGTTTTCTCCATCCCTGACATTGCACAGAACA
This sequence comes from Lasiurus borealis, assembly GCA_004026805.1. Classification (NCBI taxonomy): domain Eukaryota; kingdom Metazoa; phylum Chordata; class Mammalia; order Chiroptera; family Vespertilionidae; genus Lasiurus; species Lasiurus borealis. Next base: position 59,120 of record PVJN01003969.1, on the reverse strand, counting down.
TAAAAGAGCCCAGAGACTGTTACCCGCTGGCAGTGTACATCTTTACCTGACTGGAGGTTTCATAGTTAAAAGGAAGTCCTTGTCCATTATAATTACAAAGAATAATCTGTACCATACTTCTTTTCTTAGAAACCTATGAAATTGAAAGCAATACATTTATATAAAAATAGAGATACATTTATATAAAAATAGAGATTTAAAATTTTTTTTGGTCTAAAGATAATATAAATATTCAAAAATTGTTGATAAAAACTTAGTTTGTGTAGCACTTTGATCAACAATGGGTGTGACTGCTCATTTTACAAATTAAGAGGAAAGATGAACATGTATTGTAACACCTATAATTCTAAGCAGTATGGAATAAGGATCCTGTAAACAGTACTGGCAATTTGAGGAGGCTTATAGAGAAGTACTAGTTGTATTTGTACTAGGCCTTAGAGATGAGTAGGGATTATCAATGGGCATACACATGTCAGTGGTATTGGGACTACTTTAAATAAAACATAATTGGTAAGTACAGAACACTGCATTAACAAAAGCAAGGAACTAAGAAAGAATGAGTCACACTCAAAGACATTGAGAAAAAAGGGGCATAAAATGGCATTGAGGGTATAGAGGTGGTAACAGCCTATATAAAAATGGAAGAATGACAGAGAAGATTAAAGATGTAGATGAAGTCAGATTATGAAGAATCTTTGACTGGGTGTTGTAGTCAATGGGAGTCAATGAAAGACAGTATTATGGTGATAGTGGCATTTGCAGCTTGCAGGTGAAAAGAACATTTTGGAAACTTGCAGCTCTTGCATTTGCCTGGGTATTTGAACCAAAACTCAATCATATATCTATCTACTTCTAGGTAAGAGATTCAAGTTTGATGGGGCTTAAAGCTTATAGTTTCAGTGAGTCCTCTTTAGGAAAAATTGTTAGGGTTGCTGAGGGAGTAACACACGAGGCCAAAAGGGGTAAAGAGTTATAAATTTATTAGGTCATCTGGATAACATATGGGCTGAGTCCCCAAATGGCTCCACCCCTCAAAGACTGGGAGTCAGAGGTTTTTAAAGGACTCTAGATGCACTTTTTCTGGGCAGAGAATTCTTTGCGCAGGTCTGGATTCTGGGAAAGTCCAGAGGGGAGAGAGAATGGTTTTAGCAAGTGGGATGTGATCTAAGCAAGTGGAATGTCCATTGTGAAGTGGCCTAAAGGTAAGTTCCCAGGGGAGTGGGTATAGATTCAATTATTTAATCAGACCTAACAAAACTAAAACAAATTTACAAGAGAAACTGAACTCAAATTCATGGTAATTCAAACTGGTGAAAACCATGAGAGTTTCTGTGTTAGAATGATTTGCCTCTCATTTTTGTTAAATGCACTTGTTCCAGAATGGGAGGTTTTATGACAATTGGTTTAGTAGACAGATGAAGTTGTACAGCTCATAAGCAGAAATTGCCTGTTTGTAAAAAGGCTTGGTCAAGTGGAAAAATTATTTCATCTTTACAAACTTTAAGTCAATAATATTCAGCACCCAAAACATTGTTAAAATTTACAAACATTTGCACTATTGAAAGAATAAAATGGAAATTAACTGTGTAGATGCTTGGGCCAGACTGGTTTCAAATCTTGTTATATATTTAACTATGAAAAGTACTTAGAAATAAATGGTATTAGTGCTGGCTTGTAATAAGTGCTCAAAAATATCAGATATTATTTCATTAATGGAGAGCTTAAAAATAAAATTAATAAAAGATGTGTTTAATACCAGATGAGTGTTAACCATTTCTCAGGAGATTACTTGCATGTGGGAATTATAAATATTGTCATCTATATTTATACTAGAGTCCTGGTGCATGAAATTTGTGCATGGGGAGGTGTCCCCTCAGCCCATCCTGTACTCCCTTCAATCCGGTACCCCTCTTACAATCTGTGACCACTGGCTCCTAACTGCTCATCTGCCTGCCTGCCTGATCGCCCCAACTGCCCCCCGCCACTAGCCTGGTTGCCACCAATTGCCCCCCTCTGCTGGCCTGGTCACCTCTAACTGCGCCCCCATCCCCACCAGCCTGGTCATTCCCAACTTCCTCCCCCTACTGGCCTGGTCGGCCCTCACTGCCCCCTCCCTGCCATCCCATGCAGTCTGCTGTTCAGGCATTTGGTTGTCCCTCACTAACCCCCTGCCAGCCTGGTCTTCCCATATTGCTTGCTGCTTGATCATTTGTTGGTCCCTCTCTGACACCCCTATTGGCCTGGTCACCCCACACAGCCTGCTGTTCAGTTGTTTGGTTGTCACTCACTAACCCTCTTGCTGGCCTGGTTGCCCCTTGCAGCCTGCTGTTCAGTTGTTACTGTGAGGGCATCCTGACCAATTTGCATATTACCCCTTTATTAGTATAGATTTGCAAATTGGGTTCCAAAGAAGATATTTCCTTGTGGCTTTAGGTTTAGGTTGTTCTTAGCTGGCTGCAGATTGAATTACCTAGGATACTTTTCCCACTTTTGCCAGGACCCCACCCTGACCAATTAGATGAAAACACCTGGGCTGGTTTTGAGCAACAGAATGTTTCACAGGCTCCCTGACTATATTGGAGTCAGCACTGAAAGTGGCCTCTCAGTGCCTTGTGGTGACTGGCTGTTATTCAGGCCTAGAGCAACTTGATGTTAGCCACAAGAAACTGAGGAATATTGAGATTCTTTTTTCCTATTTTATTATTCTACAAAATAAAACATGACTCATTACTAAAATAGGTAAATGTTGAAAAATCCTTATACTCATTCTTAACAATGTTAATTTATTTCGAAGTCTAATTGTTTCTCAATTTCACAAATCTCCATTTCAATGGCTTTTGTTACCTATTGCTATTTCTTTTAACTTAAATATAAAAGCCCTTCTTGGAACATTCATTAAAACCTGAAAACAATAACTCTTTCATCAAAGACCTTGTACAAACCCTTCATAGGCATTGGGTACTCTATTAGTTCTATATGTGCATTATCTCCTTATTTTTACAATCCTCCATATGTGGTAGGCAGGATTATCCCTTGCATTTTATAGGTAGGAAGTGAGTTTTCATGGTCATACATTTGGAATGAGACATAGTTAAGGGAAATGTGTCCTAGAAAGGAAACAGAACAGAACAGTGGCTGATATTTCCAAAGCTGGGATTAGAATTGAAAAGTTGCCAACCTCTCTGTGTTATGGTTGGAACTTGGGTATCCCTTTCCCCACTGATTTTTGGAGTGGAATCCTTATAATATCTTGAGTCCTTATGAGACTTGCATGGAAGGATGAGTAATTTTTATTTTAGTGGAATTACATCCTTGGGGTTTCAAAGTCCCATTTCCATTAATCCAGTCCTAGAAGAAGTAAAACTTGGCTTCAGCAGAGCTAGAAGCAAAGCCAGTGTCCAAAGTTGGAATTGGGTCTGGTACAGCATTAGGTTAGTTGCAATACATTAGTCCGCTGTGTGGGGGGCCCACTTGGCTGTGGGCCACATGGGAAAATGCAGGAGTGTGACAGTCCCCACAAACCAGAAGCAATCAAGAGGAATAAAGAGAGACCAAGAGATCCAGGGGCCAAGAGAATGAATTACTTTGCTTAAAGGATTAAATATCTCCAATCTTCCCACACTTGCAGTGGACACATCTAATCTGTTAGATGAACTGTTCCCTTGGCCAGCTTAGGTGTGACTGAGAAGTACCTTCCCTATGTCACCCAGACTTTACTGGGCATGAGTCTATTCTCCTCCTGTATGGTCCCTTCTCCCAATGCTCTATGGGGAATAGACGAGTGGCTCCCTGGAAAGTGTTGAACTGCAGCTTTTTGGCAAAAACTGCACAAATGGCATGCCTATAATATTTGGTCTTCCTTTTTCCTGTCTTTAATAACTAGGTTAATTACAATGGAATTATCTGCACTTGGCTTTCTTTGTCTGTAAAATTAGATTTGTTTTAGTTATTATGAGACTAATAACCATAGAAATGGCAAGTGCTCATAGGTGGCAGCTACTAATGAGTCAGATATGTTGCTATGAGAGGGTCCTAATTTTCAAATACATGGTAGGTTTTGAATTAGTTAACTTTGTTGTTATTTATTATTTCATAAGAACAACATGTAAAAAATTGTAAAACTGACAAGGAAATCAAGCAGGCAAAAAAGAAAAATATAACCTTTAATCCTACAACTGAAAGGTTATTAAACTGTTTTTCTATCTTCTATTTTTTTAGACTTTCTTTCAGTTTAGTAATGTTTATAGTTTTATTTTGCTATAGTCTTGCTATTATGTTTGCAAATTAATGCTTATGCTAGAGATGTTTAATGTCATTAAAGATAACCAGATCCTTGCCACAAGGTCATATATGATTCTAAGATTTGCTGTTGTGTATAAGACTAGGGGGCCAGTGCACAAATTCATGCACCTTGAAAGAAACTGTGGGCCACAAGACTGCAGTGGGCACAGAGTGGGTCTCGGATCATCCTCTGAATCCCCGCCCAGCTCCTCTGGTTACCTGTCTGCTGGCAGCCCAGTGTCCACTGCCACCATTCTCACACACTAATGATGCCAGCCCTGCTCATATCCACTGATGGTGTGAAGCGATTGGGGCCGGCGCCAGCAGTGGGTGTGACCAGCAGCTGTTGCCTTGAGCACCCTTCAGGAGCAGGAAGAGGTGGAGAAGCACTCAGGTTCAATTGGGGCCAGCCTCTGCTGCTCATACCCGCTGAGGGCGCTGAGTGATTGGGACCAGCACTGTACACTGGAAGTGGGTGCGAGTGTTGCCAGTGCTAGCAGCAGGTGCAAGCACTGGGCCACTGTAGCATGTGGGAGCAATGACAGTCACCTTGGTCTGGCACCCTCTCACCTACTTCACCATCCTACTATGGCCAAAGCCCGTCCATGTTCCACGTGCACACCCTGGTGGTCATCAGATGTCATAGCGACCAGTTGTTCAGTTGTTCCAGCATTCAGTCTATTTGCATATTAGCCTTTTATTATATAGGACTAGAGGCCCAGTGCATGAAATTTGTTCACTGCAGGGGGTAGGGAGGGTGTCTCTCAGCCCAGCCTACACCCTATCCAATCTGAAACCCCTGGGGGGATGTCTGACTGCCAGTTTAGGCCCAATCCCTGCTGTCATTTAACCATTTGCCTACCTATCTGCATGATTGCCCTCTAACTGCTCCTCTGCCAGCCTGATTGATGCCTAAATGTTCCCCTGCCAACCCGATGGCCCACAACTACCCTTCCCTGCCAACCTGGTCACCCCCAACTGCCCTCCCCTGCCGGCCTGGTTGTCCACAATTGCCCTCCCCTGTCGGCCATCTTGTGGCAGCCATATTGTGGTGGCCATCTTCTGACAGCCACCTTGTTGTGACCATCTTGTGACAACACAGGGGCGGCCATCTTGTGATAACATAAGGGGTTACTATGAGGGTGCAAGGCCCATCTAAGCTTTTTTTAGTATAGATGATACACTTAGTTTTTGTAGGCAAGGCTTTTTCTCCTTATCTTACATAGAGTGGAATTAGGGCAATGAGGCACAGACAGGCTTGCCTGGAGGATATCAGAGACATTGTCTGACCAGAAGGCATGGTCATCAAGTCTAGAAGTTGAGCATGTCGGGAGGCACTAGGATGTCTAGATGGAAGGCTTTGGGGACACTTGCAATGCAAGAGGGAGCTAATGTCATATGAATTCCTAGGACCAGGACAGAATTGAACTCCAGTCTTGTATAGACTGACTATACAAATGAATAACCATATATAAAAACAAAACTTTGATCCATCACTTGCTGCAACAGCCTAGGAAACCAACTCCTTATCTACATACAGTAAATAGTCCAGGAAGTCAGCCTGCTGGGAGTCAGGGTTGCAGAAAGTCAGATTGCTATTTCTAGTGACAATCCAGGAAGCTAAATAATAAATTTATAGTAATCAGCACCAAATGGCTAGGATCTAATTAATAACTGACAGCTTACCTAATTTTTGTCTCCACTTCCAACTTGGGATCAAGCAGAGAAAGCCAAATATGTGCTTTTAACCAATCACATATGATGTCCTGCTTCTAGTTAGCACAACTCCAGCTTCCCCATGCCAACAGTCTCTGGTCAGGGCATACCTGGAGCCTTCTCTTTATTCCACCCTTAAGCTTTCCCTCTCCTCTGCCTGTTTTTGACTGTCTTCCAAAATTCAAGTGATTGTGGATGACAACCTTGCTATAGCAAATTCAATAAATAGCTCTTGCTTTCTTCACACTAGCTTGGTGCCCAAGTCAAGCTGTTCATGTGTAATCATTGTTACTTAGGGCCCTTTGACTCTGATGGAACATTACTTGATCTCTTGTTGTGAGGCAGAGATTATTTTTCTGCAAAGTAGGGATTATAATTTATTCATATAAATAGTCCTAGTGCCCACTATTGCGTGGCTAATAATAAAGGCTATTGAAAAGAATGGGGAATAGGTCTCACTCACAAGGACTAGGCCCTTTCCCAAATGGAAGCAGGAAAGCCCAATGTGATGAATCTGCCTTCTTTGATTGAATGAAATGTTACCTCAAATTCCAGCTTAAATAAGAAACAAACTGGAATTGACTTGGGCATGGGATGCAGCCTGGAGGATTTTACAAAATCTCTAGAGAGAACTATTTTTAAATCTTTTTGGCAAAACTTTACCCTTTCTGTGTAACACCTTCCCTAATCTAAACACATGTGAATTTGAGGGATATTTAATTTAAAAGTATTTTCCCCCTAGCTAAATGGAAGCAGATGCTCTTCAGACAATAAAGAAGACCATTGCTGTTAGTTTGGCTTCTTTGTTATCCCTATTTCCCAACAAGATAATTGAAATGTGATCTGTGGCCTATTAATTGTCACTGAGATGGAGTTTCTGTGAGGCTTCTCTGCTGATATATCTACACCAGAACCTTGACTACAAGCCCCACATCTCAATTATAGGTCATATCAGCTCCAAGTTCTGTTTGTTTGAACACACTTTGTCCAGCACTATTAGCATTGGGGCCTAGACTACTTACTTGGTTTATACATTGTTCTCAACTAATGTGTTCTTCCAGAAGCCTTTCCAAATTCCAACACTGAATCAATTTTATTTTGTAGCTAAAACTGTTTTTACATGTAGGAACAAAGTCTAAAGGCAAATAACTCTGGAGTGATTCATTCTCAGAAAGTTCACACAGATCTCATGTCTATAATGATATTGCTTATTGTGCTAACCATCTTTTTAGAACCAGTCACTAAACTGTAAAGTCTACCAAGGCAGGGATTATGTCTGTTTTTATTTCTGTATCTCTTTTTCCTGCATATAATAGCACTTGCCAGGATTTTGCTCAATGTGTGATGAGAACTTGGAATTCAGAGTCACTGAAAGGAAAATACTAACATCTGGCACACACAGCTTAATATGATGAGAACAAAAGCAAAAGCCCTATTGTAAATTATACATGAAAATCAGTGGCACTATAGCAACTCTTGCTGATAGAAAACTAGGTATTTATTTAGTAGCAAGTAGAAAAATTCTATTTGAAGAACCCTCTCTTACTAGGGCCCTTGATGAACCTGGAAGTTCTGCCTAATAGGATTAAGTGGCTCTCAGTATAAGAAATCTGATTGCTTCATTCAGAAGAGAAGACCTAAAATGTACCAAATTACCCTATATTGGCTTTGGAGCAAGGCGTATATTAGAATGGCATGATGAGCACGGGCCACCAGAGGGAGGGAAACAATACTGTGTCTCTGAGAGTCCCAAGCAGAAGAACAATGCTTTTAAAAAAAAAATTTCCTGGCTGATGGAGAGAAAGTTTCCACATCTTGGTTGTAATCTCTTCTCCTAAGCAGCCCAAACAGCTGTGCTAATTATTTGTTATCAGATCCAATAATCAAATCCTGATTTTATTTCTCACCTAATTTCCCATATCCTTCTCACCATTCTTGGAGGGTGGGAGCAGAGGTGAAGAGATTGCAAAGAATATGAGTCTTTAGCATATATGGTGGGCATGAGGGACTGTCAACTCAACATCCATTAAACCCTTTTTGTGCCTTTCTATTTCACAGGGGCTGACAAGCTAAAACCTACATTTCCCAGATACCTTTGCAGCGAGAGTTATGGGTGGGATTTAGATGTTCTCTTTTTTGTAAGGCAGAGATGTGGGAAAGGCATTGCTCTGGTTGGCTGGAGATAATGTGGCCTGGCCACTAGTGTCAGGGATATTGAGAGGCAGGGAATGGAGCATACAGATGGGTCTGGTGGAGTCCTAGAGCCAGCAGCTACAGTGGGGCTTGTGGAGATCTCTTGCTCATAGCAGTGGGTTGTGTCTGTAGAGCAGCTTCTCAAGCAGCAGGCAGCAACCTCAGTGGCCTGGTTCTGTTGTATGCTAGAGAATTGTTCCTAGAAGGTCTTCAAGTTGGTTTTATTAGCCCTCCAAATGATCTGTAAGCTACCAAGTACACTGCAATAACCCAGTTTATGCTTATACTAGCTACATTAAATTATTTTCTCTACAGTGAACCCTGACCACTGCAACTGAGGAATGGGGACTGAATCAAGCTTTCTGAGTTAGGTGTTATTGAGGGTTGTTGATTATAGAGGATTGTCCTCCCTGTTTGCTATTGACTTGATTTTAGACAATTATTTGTAAAACCTCTAATTTATCCTGAATTCCAAGCTACTGTGTATTTGTCCACTGTATTGTAGTAAGTGATAAGCAATTAGATATCCAGGATTATGGTTTTTTATGTATAATGAAATTAACTTGGTTACATATTAAATTCTGATATGTTGAGAAAAGTGTTGAACTTACTAACTTATTTAACCACCCAAGGCTTAAGCTTAGAATTGCCCTGTCTGTTGTTAATGAACCTTTTCCTCTGGTTCAAAAACCTCCATATGACATGTAATACAAAAGTAACCCTAATAACCTCTACAAAAAAACCACGATGCTTGTGTTCTTTTTTTATGGTTTTTCAATAAATGATCTCTAATATTGGAATTAAGGGGAAAGTTATTGCAGAAAAGAAAATTAAAGTTTTGAAAACTATGCTAGTTTGTTGAAAATCACAAATTAGTTAATAAAGAGTAGATACTAGGCCTGTACTAGGTGAGAAAGCTTATCTTTGACAAGAAAAGAAGCTGCCTGCTGTAACAGGTTTCTTCTAGTAACCAACCAAAATAACCTGAGATATCCAAGAGACCTAGCTCCCTTTAAAAAAAATATTCAACTAGAAAAGATTCCTTCTATGGTGCAACAAGTGGCTAGCGCCTTTGGAGCTATCAAGGCCCATAGCATTGATAGGAGTTGTGGGGTGAAAAAAGAGAGAGAGGATTTAAGCTGAGGTGATTCCTTGCAGCATCTGTTAGTGCTGATGCAAGTTTGGGTTACAGCTTTATTCCATAAAATAGGGATGGAAAAAAAAGCCTTAAGGAAAAGACATTAAGATGGGTCGAGGCAGGGAAAAGAAGGAACAAGGAGCATAGGATGAGTTGTGGAGGATACCAGACTACCTGCTGTGCTTAGTACCCTAATTAATATTTCCTTTTTGTTGTTGTTCTAGTAATTCTTATTATTAAAGTCCTTCAAAAGAATGTTGTAGATTCAAAACAGAACAGGAATGAAACATTCTTTTCCACCAGATATCGCTTCAGCTTTTCTGGCTAAGACTTTTCTGGACTTAGTTTTAGCTTTACTGGTACATGAGGAGGTTTCCTTTTGCTGTGGAAGGATTGACATGTAGCCAAATATTTCTTAGCCCTATCTGTAATATGTTTAAAGCCTTTTTTGAAAGTGAAATTTATTTAAAGGAAAGGTTGTTTCCTACTAGTTGGAACAGCAACTAGAAGTGTGACTTATACAGCTGGTCCAAAGAGCTTTGATAGTAGAAATGTGCCACAGATCTGTGTTTGGTGCCACTAAGAGCCTGAATAATTCCAGTGCCTTCTGTTCTGTGGCTTTCATTGAGAGCACAAAGCAACTGATTGCTGATGATAACTAAAGCCAGTGGGAGTGTTGCAGACTATTACCAATGCAGTTTAACTGATGGTTGGGAGGAGGGTACAGTGTAAACTAATGATTCCCTAACCAGGATTTGCCTCAGAGAACCTGCATGGTCCAGGTGTGGAATCCCAGCTGGAAAGGAGGCTGTGGCTATACTTCTATATCATGAAAACTGGATGGGCTTTTCACACAGACAAAGCTATATTTGAGTCACTTTACTAGCTGTTTGATGTTGGGCAAATTATTTAATCTTTCTCTGTCCGGGTTTCCTCATTTATAAAGGATGATGAAACCATCGAATAGCTGTTGTGGGCACTAGAAAAAAAAATGCTTTTAAGACAGAAACCACAGTGCCCCCTGGCACATAGTAGTTACTAAACAAATGCAAGTAACCATTTGGATTATGTTCCTGGTTATTTTTTGGTCATTTCTCTGAAACAGAACTATCTAAGTTTTTCTTTAGGAGCCCCTTCTACTCAAATCTTTTTTTCTACATTTCTTGATCCATTATGAGAATGAGGTTCACATGTAGTATTTCTATTTCTTTATCTCAAAACACCTATATTAAAAATAATTATCCTATAATAGCCTTAAGAGTAGGGTTAGTGTCCTTAGTTGAGAGGTGAGAATAATGAAGTTAAGAGACACTAAGAAAAAAGAGGTAGAGAAAGAGTAGATAGAGCAAGAGTCTTTCATCTGAGATTTATGGGCTTTAACTCCTTGAAAATGAATGCAAATAATTGTGTTGCATTTTAATTGCAAGAAGGTCTGTAGCTTTCATCAGATTCTCAGAGGGGTCTGGGGTCCCCCAAAACTTATGAATCATTGTGGCTAAAGACTTCTTAGACTAAATAATTATTTGAAGTCAGTCTTGGTTTCTGCATTCATGGAGACAGAATAGCAGTGAATGGCTGGTATACTACTTCATCGGATGCCCTGGGGCTGCTTCTAAAATGCAGATTCCTAAGCCCAGCTCAGCCCTACAAAATCAATCTCAAGAACTGGAGCTGGAGAATCTGGCATTTGAACAAGTTCTTTCAGCACTTATAGCTGTGGGAACTTGGGGATGTTATTCAGTTTTCTCATCTGCAAAATGAGAAGAATAATCATACCTTCCCCATAAAATATTCATGAACATTAAAATGGATAATGACTGAAGACTGTTAAGGGCTTAGTCTGATAAGTACTCAATACATTAATAATAATGAGTGTTATATCAGTATTACTATTAGGGAGGTAGGATCAAGTTGAAGGCCCTGACCTCAAGTTGATCCTACCTCCCTAATAGTAATACTGATATAACACTCATTATTATCAATGGAGCCAACTGAGCACTTATCTTGAAGTTTTGTGAGTCGCCTGATTCAATCACATATTTGTCAGTGATTCATTCTAAAAGACTGTGAGAATTAATAAAAGGAACATTATTTATATTATAGATAATGAGAAGGCTCCTTCTTTCTCTTTCACTTACAAATTTCTATTATAAATATGTATTTTATTTAAAATTAAAAACCTTTATTGTTTTTTTTAAAAGAGTCTTCTACTAAACAATTTACTGAAAATAATTCATAGTTTATTATCTGTGACATTGTGGTAAATTCTTCAGTTAGTTGATCAGGAATTTCACCCCCTTTTTATGTATTTTTTAAAAATTATATTGTACTAAACTGCTTTGGCTTAAAGGGTCCTTCTCAGGAGCTGAAACAGTTTTAGTAGGAAGTCTTTTGGGGGAGGTATGGCATTAATGTTGCAAGAATTTGAATTCTAGAGGTCTTTGCCTGGTGTTCAAATAGTTGCCTCTCTTCAAGAAGGACTAGAAAATTTGAGAGTCTTAAAAAGTGACCAAGCTCTTTCTAAAAGAGCTTATGAAGTAACTAAGAAAATCTTACAAAATGCTCACACATTATCAGAGGGAAAAAAGGTTCTTATCAGACTTATTTTTAATAAGAAGATAAATGAAATTTATAAAAAATCCTGGCATATATATAACACATTATTGTTTAGAATAATCCAGGAGCCAAACTAAATGAGAACCCCCAAATATTAATAATGCTACTATCAGGAATTGAACTTTGGGCTTAGTATTGGTTGCTAAATACCTTAACAAATTGCCAGTGAGAGAAATTAATGGCAAAGTTCTCTGGAAACAGTAAACTAGTTGGTAAGAAAGTCAAACAACAATGCACAGCAAAGCTCAAGTATATTAGCTAACCAGGAGGAATAGTATAAAATTAAGATTCAAAGTAAATTCACATCTCAGAAGGAATATTTTAAGGAAACAAAATTTTGAGGGTAAATTAACAGTTTGTGATAACTGGTAAGGAAAAATAAAAAATAATGAACTGGTAACACAGAAAAAGCTCCATTTATTTTTTCCTGTTTCATATTCTTTTGGAAAATTATCTTCAAGTTATCCTTGAGTTCTTTATCAAGTACTGTTCTTAGCTGGATATGGCTACAGCTTGAAATCATTCTCCAAATCATACTCTAGCACTGTGAGATTGTGTGTTATGGCCCCACTCTATTGCTGGGACAACTCAACAATGTGGTCTGGTGAAGAAGAAGCACCTGAAGGCCAGCAGAAAGGAGTTTGGGTGGCGTGGGACCGTGAGATTGTGGATCACTGTGGTCCAGTTGCAAAGGTAGATAGTGCCCTCCAATAAGTTGCTCATACAGAGCCAGGAATTTAAACTACCATGGGTTGTTTTTTTAATCTTTACTTAAGGACATGTTTATTGACTTGAAAGGGAGAGGGAGAGAGAGAGAGAGAGAGAGAGAGAGAGAGAGGTGAGATACATCAGTCGGTTGTCTTCTTCATGTATGCACCCCACCGAGTATTAATTCCCCCAACCTTTTTTTTAAAATATATATTTTATTGATTTTTTATAGACAGGAAAGGAAAGGGATAGAAAGTTAGAAACATTGATGAGAGAGAGACATCGACCAGCGGCCTTCTGCACGCCTCTACCAGGGACGTGCCTGAAACCAAGTACATACCCTTGACCAGAATCAAACCCAGGACCCCCAGTCCGCAGGCCGACGCTCTATCCACTGAACAAACTGGCTTCGGCAATCGCCCAACCTTTTTAGTGTATGGGATGATGTTCCAACCAACTGAGCCACCTGGCTGGGGCAGTACCATCATAGGTTTTTAAATAAGCAGAAAGATGCCTGTGCTGAACCTGTAATCAAGCCAAGTTGATCCCTGATCATGAGGAGAAAATGGCCTAGAAGGAAGCTTGGTGTTCTTCAGATCTAATGCCAATTGCCAAAATGGCCACTGTGGGTTGGCCTGAGGGAATTTCCTCTGCTCCATTTGTGCCTACAGTCCACTAAGACCTTTCCTCTCAGTCTCTAGCTGATTAGTTCAGCAGCTATCTCTAATCTTAGTGCTTAATATGGTCCATTCTCTACTCTTGGTTTCCAGCTCTGTTCTCATCTCCAGCTCCTAATTTTCAGGAGTAGGACTAGAAAATGGCTTCACTGCTACAATCAGGTAAAAGCTGTAGAAAAAGCAGTTGTATCTGCAAGACAGACTTACTCTCATATGACATGTTTACTAGATCTCTGTCTCTGAATCTCACACATACATATTTATGATTTATGTATTCTATATTTTCTTTTATTACTCTTATTCTTCCCCTTGAATTTCACACATAAGATACCTGCTAACTATAATTATGGATCCTATCTCACACACACACACACACACACACACACACACACACACACACACAATTAAAGGGGAAGGCACTTTTTCTTCTGAATCAGGTTGTTATGGGGATGTTTGCCTTTTCTGAACTCTCTTGTTATAGAGTGACATCCCCCTATCGTTAGCAAACAGTAAGATGGCATACATAGTATCTATAGTACTCAACAATGGCTTGAAGATTGGATTTAGTGGATTGGTTGATTGGTACTGTGTTTATTTTGTTATCTCTTGAATGACTTATAACTTTATTTTTTAAAAAAGAAAGTCTTATAAGGAATATTTTTAGACATTAATTTCCTGTCAAAACATTTTCTTTTGACAGAGTCAACTAGAAAGTCTCTTTGGGACATGATGAAGTAGACTAGCAGCAGGAGAAGGAATGGTCAGGAACTCCCATTGTCAAGGCTCCTGCCTCACATAGCTCTGCTCATCATTCTAGCTTTGAGGCATAGAGACAGGCCAATGAGTTTTCCACTGAGCCGGAATAAATCAAATGAGGAAATGCATTAAGATGTTGTTTTCTAGCACTTAATTTCTTCTGTGTCTGGGCTAATAGACAAATAGGCCAGAGAACATTTCAAATTTGAGACTAGGCAATATAGCAAGGTTGCATGAATAAAAATAAAAATAAATACTTAAACTTTGGCAACTTAATTCAGGGACAATAAATCTAACATCTCAAGGGAATGGTTTGGTGAAGCAGATCCAAAAGTAGGAATGAAGTTCCTGGGTTACGATTTTGATCTTATTCCAGGCCAGCTATTAGTATGCTACATGAGTGAGGCTGTGCCTCAGTCCTACTTTCCTAGTTCTATAGTTACTTACCACAATGTTAGCTGACCTGGTGTAAGAATTTACTAAAGTATGTTAAGTGGTTTATATTCCTCAGATTAATAAATAGTAGTACGTGATCCCCTCACATTGTTTTACATTAACCAGACCTGACATAATGTATTCGAGTCTATCAGCTTTTAATAGTTATTAGGAAAATATGATTGTACTTATTCTGCCTTTAAATTTTATTGACAATGTCTGTATTGCCTTTTGTTATTTTAACCAATATGTTTTCTTTAATGTATTTTGCAACTTAATTTTTTACATGTGGTACTTCTCTTAGATTATATTTGTCTTTTCCTCTACTTCTTTTCAATTGCCATTCTCTTTCCTAAATATTCTTTCTCTTCTTGTTATCCTAGAATGCATTCCTGGAATTTGTTAGGCCTCTTTTCCAATTTTTCATTAGTATTTCACCAATGTCTTCTCAGGATTCCTTCATATGGTTCAGCCATTTTCATACTTCTTCAAACATTTAAACTTTTACTGAATAAATACATGCTACAAAATATAACACATACACATAAAAATTATTTAACCAGGTTAAAAAGAAACCTTTCAGAAATACATATAATAAACATTTTTATGTATCATATTAAATCCAAACTAGATCGTGTGTTTAACATTACACATTATAGAAATTCTCAGTTTAATTTCTAAAATATTGAGTAAATAAATATATACTCAGAAATGCCTACAATTCTTACAAACAGTTCTTACCTACCTGTCAACTGTTACTGTTGCCATTTATAGGTGAATAGATGATATACCTTGACAGAATCACTAAATTTTTGTCTGTTTATTTCTAGAGTGATCATGTGAAAGTCACTTTCAGCTTAACCTTGAAAAAAATAGGCATGTTAAAAAAGGAACAACAGGCCAAAATATAATTGCTCTTGCTAAGCCACTTCACCAAACCAAAACTTAACTAACCTAATTACTGTTTCAGCCTCTGCTAGGAGTGGAATTTTAAATTCACAATCAGTCTGGAATTTCCTGGTTAATACTAGTGAGGTAATCTTCCTGATAAGGCTCCCACCCCTTTCCCTTACTCTGAAAAGAGGATATCCTTGCCTAAAAATAACTTATTCCTTTCATTTGTTAACAGCTCCCTTTTGACTATACAAACCTTCCATTTTGTACAGTCCCTCAGAGCACCCTTTTAGATGCTAGATGGGATGCTACCTGATTCATGAGTTGCTTAATAAAGCCAATAGAGCTTCAAATGTATTCTGTTGAATTTTGTTCTTTAACAGACAGAAAACAAAGAAAACAAAGGTTTTTCAAAAGCTGGTCTGACTAGAAGTTTTAGGGGCTTTATCCATATCTAGTAGGTAACTTTTCACCTGTTATGGCTGGTCCGAGGCTTTAGAGATGAGGGTGTTAAGTAAAGCTTTGGTTGCCAAAATATTTTTATTAAACACTGCCCATGTGTCAACAGACCTGTGTATACACACACACACACACACACACACACACACACACACACACACCAAAAGGCCAGAATTAAAATGTATGACAGAGACATTCACCAAGTGAGAGCTGATGATGTGCCTCTTAGGTGGGTGGAGTCAATTGTTCCACATTGACTTTGGAAGTCATGGATTCTTTTTTCCTCCTAGGCACCTATGGGATTGAATGCTTACTATGGTTCCCTGCCCTTGTCTCTCTTTGCCATACATATCTACTGTAGGTTAATCTGATTGTGCATCAGTGGTCCTAATGAATGACCTCTTCATCTACATTAATAAAAGATGAACATGTAAATTGAACATCCCTCTGTTATGCCCATCAGCCAATCAGGAATGAGTATGCAAATTAACCCAACAAAGATGGTGGCAGCCATGGAGCTGGAGCAAGCAGGAGACTTGGGTTTCCCTCAGTAACAGAGGAAGCCAAACTTCCTATCCACCCTGGCCTCCACTCAAGGAGTGGCTAGAGGCCTGGGTCACTGGGAGTAACACAGGTTTCCAGCCTGCTCTGGTCTCTGCTCAAGGAGTTCACAAAGAAAAGAAAAAGGAGGGGCTGGAAGCCCTGACCTCTGCTCAAGGAGTGCTGGTGGCCTGATCACTGGGGGGCATGGCCAGCCTAAAAATGACCCTCAGCTCCTCATCCAGGCTGGCCAGGTACCCAGCAGAAACCCCCACAGTGAAGGGTCTGTGGCCAACTTGAAAATAACCCTTAGCCCCTCATCCAGGCTGGCCATGCCCTCCCTCCCCCAACAGGAATTCTTACTTCATGGGGGTGTGGCCAGCCTGTAAATGACCACAGGCCCCCAGCCCAGGCCACCTGACACCCCAAGGGAACCCCCACTCTGATCCAGGACACCCTTCAGAGCAAACTAACTGGCCCCCACCCATGTACCAGGCCTCTATCTATACTAATAAAAGAGTAATATGTTAATTAGACTGGGAGACCTTCCAGGAGACTTTCCAGACATTCTGGAGATAGCCATGGTGGCAGGGCCAAAGTAGAGGCGGTTAAAGGCCAAGAGGAGAGGGTAGCTGTGGGTGATCAGGCCAGCATGGGGGCCAGTTTGGGATGAGCATGCCATTAGTGGGGGTCAGCTGGGGGTGATTAGGACAGCGGGGAAGGGATTGGAGTGAGTAGGCCAGCAGGGGGCAGTTGGAGGCAAGCAGACCGGCAGGCAGAATGGTTAAGGGCAATCAGACAGGCAGGCAGGTGAATGGTTAGGAGCCAACAGTCCTAGATTGCAAGAGGGATGTCCAACTGCTAGTTTAGGCCTTATCCCTGTAAACCAGCAGTAAGACAGCCTTCGTGGGGTCCCAGATTGGAGAGGGTGCAGGCTGGGCTGAGGGACAATCCCCCCTCCCATGCATGAATTTTGTGCACCAAGCCACTAGTATTTATATACTTTGCAATGTGACTTCTATCTCTCCAATATAGGCTGTTTCCCTATTTCTTGGATCTGGCTAGCCTGTAATTATTGTGGCTAATAGAATGCAGTGGAAGTGATGATAGTCCAGTTTCAAGCCTAGGCCTCAAGAGGCCTTGTAGACTTTCACCTTGTCTTTTGGAATCCTGCTTCTACTAGGAGAACAAGCCTAAGATAACCTGATGAGGGATGGGAGACCTCATAGAACAGAGGTAAGTCATCTCAGCTGAGACCACTTGAGACCAATCAACATCCAGTCTGTCCACCTCAGGCACATGAGCAAGACTTGCTAAGTTCAGCTGAAATCAACCAGGAGAAGTGCCCAGCAGACATGTGGGATAGATAATTGCTTATTATTTTGTGCTATTGTGTTTTCTGGTTGTTACACAACATTGCTATGGTAATAGATAACCAATACACAGACATATTTCTTCAAAGTAAAATAACTTTAGTATTTATTCTGGATATAAAAATAACCATGGTTAATATAAAAAATCCAAATAATACAGTGTTGTTAGCTAAAGCATTTAATTGTCAAAATATTTTTATTAATCACTGTCCATGGGTTGGTCAGCTGAAACCTTGTGTTCATGAGCACATGTACACACACCCATGTACACACTAATACGTAAGTAAATAAGGCAAAAAAGAAGGTAAAATTCACTCCATATATCACCACACAGGGATAAAACTTTAAATAAGATTGGCTGAATGAGCTTTAAGTTATTTCTCTGCAATTATATATATGTATAACCACATATACACAATTTCTGCATAAATTAAATCATGGAATACATGCTTCTCTGCAACCTTTGCTGCAACCTGTCATGTCCACTTAAAAAGATTAAATATTCTGCAGCTTTGTTATTAAATGCTCTAAAAATATCAATTAAATCCTCCTGGTCTAATGTGTCATTTAAGGTTGCTGTTTCCTTGTTGATTTTCTGTTAGAATGATCTATGTCAAAGTGATGTTAAAATCCCCTGCTCTGACTATATTATTGTCAATCTCTCTATGTCTGGCAATATTTGCTTTACATAGTTAGGTTCTCCTACATCGAGTGAGTAAGTATTTACAAGGGTTATATTCTCTTGTTGAATTGATCCCTTTATCATTATGAAATGTCCGTCTTTTGTTATAGCCTTAATTTAAAGTTTATTTTATTTAAGTATTATTACCCCAGCTTTTTTTGTTTTCATTTGCATAAAATACATTTTCCATGTATTCCAGAGTGTCTCTTTCAATCTGAAGTGGTTGTCTTGTAGTTAACATATGTATGGACTTGTTTTCTTATCCATTCAGCCATCCTATGTCTTTTCATTGGGGCATTTAATTCATTTATATTTAATGTAGTAATTGATAAATATGTAGTTATTGCCATTTTATTATTCATATATTTTTTTTCTTTTTCTTAAAGAAGTATCTTTAACTCCTTTATTTATTATTATTATTATTGTCTGGGAAGTTCTTTATCATTCCTTTTATTCTAAATGATAGCCTTGTTGGGTAGAGTAATCTTGGTTGGAGGTCCTAACTTATCATCACTTTGAATATTTCATGCCAATTCATTGTGGCCATCAAAGTTTCCATATAGAAATTAACTGGCAATCTCATGGGAGATCGACTGAAGGTAACTAACTGCTTTATTCTTGCTGCTTTTAGGATTCTTTTTGTCTTTAATATGCATTTTAATTAGGATGTGTCTTGGGATGAATCTTATTTGGGACTCTCTGAGCTTGTATATTTATTTTCTTCAGGAGGTTACGGAAGTTTTCAGTCATTATTTCTTATTCTGGTACTCCTGTGATACAAATGCTGTTGCACTTGAAAATGTCATAAAAGCCCCTTAAACTCTCTTCATTGTAAAAAATTTCTTTATCTTTTTGCTGTTCTGATTGACTGTTTTCTGCTTCATCCAATATACTATTGATTTTTCTAATGTATTCTACATTGCAGTTATTTTATTCTTCATTTATGACTGATTCTTTAAAAAATATTTTTATTGAATTTTAGAGAGAGTGGAATAGAGAGGGGAAGAAAGAAAAATATTGATGTGAGAATGAAACATCAATTTATAGCCTCCTGCATGCCTCCTACAAAGGATTGAGCCCACAACCCAGGAATGTGTCCTGATCAGGAATCAAACTGGCAACATTTTGTTGCATGGGATGATGTTCAACCAACTAGTCAAATTGGCCAGGGCATGCCTAGTTATTTTTTATGATTTCTGTTTTCATTAAGTCCTCACTGAGATTACCTATTCTTCCCCTAAGTTCATTTATACCCTTATAACCAGTGTTTTGAACTCTGATATATTTTTTTGCTCCATTTAGGTCTTTTTCTAGAGTTTTGTTCTCTTCTTTCATATGAGACCCTGAAGCATATTTTCTTTGAGGATTGCCTGTGACTTTAATGGATAAGCTATTATTGTGCATGGGGAGGGGAAGTGACATTATGGAGTTATTTTCTGGTGCCCCTTGAGTCCATCCTTTGTGTGTGTTATTTCTGGAGGTAATTGGGTTGTGTTCTGGTATGATCCAAATCCAGCCAATTGGTGTGGGGAGAGCTGCTAGAGGATTCAGTTTCTCCCCATATATCCTTGGCACCTTTCAGGCTGCTGTCCCTTTGCTGGAGCTTAGGACAAGTATGAGTGAATGAGTTTGTGTGTGGATCTTTAAGATGGTGACTGGTTTTACAGAAGCCTCCTGTCTTACCTAGATGCAATCCTCACTGATTTTCACAGCCAGATATGTTGGGGATCTTCTTTCTGGCACTTATGCTTCAGTCTGGGGACCCTTATGTGGGTCTAGGGCCCCTCAATCCTCAGGTAGCACCCTCACAGGTAAGATATTTCTTGTGATTATTTTTATTTTTGATCCTCACCTCATGATATGTTTATTGGTTTGAGAGAGAGAGAGAGAGATCCACATGAGAGAGAAATATCAATTAGCTGCCTCCTGCACATGACCCAACTATTGATCAAACCCACAATCTAGTCATGTGCCCTGACTGGGAATCGAACTTGCAACCTTTTGATGTAGAGGGAAATGCTCCAACCAACTGAGCCACCTGCCCAGAGCTCTCCTGATTCTTAATGGCCGCACATAGGTGTGGGACAATACCCTTTTGCTTCTCTGCCAGTCTCAAAGTGGCTTCTTCTTTATCCACAGTATTCCTATAATAGAGGGGCAGAGGAATGCATTTGGTAGTTAGAATATATTAGTAGTATTTGGGGCCAGCCAGGCTTAGTCATGATGCTATGACTTATTAGCTCCATGGTTGGCAAACTGTGGCTTGCGAGCTCTTTTACAAAATACCATGGCCTGGGCAAGTCTATTTTCAAGAAGTGACGTTAAAAGAAGTTTAAGTTTAAGAAATTTGGCTCTCAAATATCAAATGTTGATATTTGGCTCTATTGATTATTGAGTTTGCTGACCACTGTACTAGCTAAATTATTTTAGGCAAGTTGGTTAACCTCTCTGGTTCTCTTTCCTCATCATGTGTAAAACAAGGATTGTAACAATAGCAACATCACTGAGTTATTGTGTGAGGTAAATGAGCATATCTGTGCAAAATGCTTAATTAAACAACGCTTAAAACATAATATGCTTGCTCTAAGATGTGTATAATAATAGTAATAATGATAATAATACAGTTTAAGGATTGGCCTAGCTCATAATGGGGAGTCCTGTTAAATGTTTTAGGCGACTGAAGAAAAAAATCCTCTGTAGTGCTCCAGAATACAGACCCAGGGCCTGAATGAATATTAGAGGCTGACATAATTTTGAATAAATATAAGAGCCTAATCAGAACTTTCTAATGATAGAGCAAGTAGCTGAGTAAAAATAGGAGAACTCTCTATCTCTGGATATTTTCAAATGGTCTGAAAGACCATTTGGCAGAGTTTTTGCCATGGAAATTTCTATTTGGGGAGAAGTTGGAAGAATAAATTCTAAGGTTTCTTCCAGGTCTAATAATGTAATTATATTTTATGTATTTAAAATATTTAATTTTTTTTTTATTTCAAACTAGCATTCTTGTAACAAGCCAAACCACATGGCTACCCAACAGTGGGGTGGGGTGGGGATGAGAAGGCCAATCACTACACCTCCTACTTCCATCCTTCTTGGGTAACCAATGTTGATAGCTTAGTTTATGTTCTCCTCTGGATCTTTTTTTATACTCGTATAAACTTACACAAACACATATATGCATGCAATTCTCCCACTCCCTTTTCCTTACTCCCAGTGTTTTCTGTTTTTTAGATCATAACATCATACTGTACGTGCTGCTCAGCAGCAAAACATATTTTACTTAATATGTCATGGATATTACTGATTTCAAAGTTTATTTAAAAAATAAATGTGATTGAAACTTTAAGACAATTTTGAAATTGGCCTTGTCAGATACTAAAATATATTATAACTAGAGGCCCAGTGCACGAAATTTGAGCATGGGGGGAGGTGTCCCTCAGCCCAGTCTGCACCCTCTTCAATCTTGGACCCCTTAAGGGATATCCAACTGCCCATTTAGGCCCAATCCTACCAGGCAGTTGGACATCCCTCTCACAATCCAGGACTGTTGGCTCCCAACTGCTCACCTGCCTGCCTTCCTGATTGCCCCTAACAACTCCTGCCTGCCAGACTGATCACTCCCTAACCACTTCTGCCTGCCAGACTGATCACTTCCCTGACATCCTGATTGATACTTAACTATTCCCCTGCCAGCCTTATTAGTGCCTAACCACACCCCTGCCAGGCCTGGTCACCCCCAACTGCCCTTCTTGCAGGCCTGATCTCCGATCTCCCCCAACTGGTCTCCCCTGCAGGCCTGGTCCCTCACAACTGCCCTCCCCTACTGGCCATCTTGTAGTGGCTATCTTTTGTCCACATCGGGCCAGGATCTTTGACTACATGGGGGCAGCCATCTTGTGTGTTGGAGTGATGGTCAGTTTGCATATTACTCTTTTATTAGATAGGATGGAGGTCTGGTGCATGAGTGGGAGCCACATGGTTTGCCCTGAAGGGTGTCCTGGATCATGGTGGGAGTTCCCTTGGGGTGTGGGTTGGCCTGGGCAAGGGGCCTGTGATGGTTTGAAGGCTGGCCATGCCCCCTGGCAATCCAAGCAGAGGCCCTGGTATCTGAGATTTATTTATCTTTTACAATTGAAACTTCGTAGGCTGGAGTGGAGCCAAGCCTCGTGCTTACTCAGTGGTGTCAGCCATTTCTGTTGGGATTTATTTATCCTTTATAATTGAAACTGTGTAGCCTTAAGCGGAGGCCAAGACAAGCCAGGCCTGCAGAAGCTTGGCTTCCTCCATTGCTGGGGCAACCCTAGCCTCCTGCTCTCTCCAGCTCTGTGGCTGCCACCATTTTTGTTGGGATTTATTTATCTTCTATAATTGAAACTTTGTAGCCTTTAGTGGAGGCCTGGGCCCCTGTGTGGAAAGCTTGACTTCCTCCATCATTGAGGTAACTCAAGCCTCCCTCCTGCTCACTCCGTGGCCGCAGCCATCTTGGTTGGGATTAATTTGCATACTTGCTCCTGATTGGCTTATGGGCATGGCTTATGGGTATAGCAGAGTGATGGTTAATTTGCATATTACTCTTTTATTAGATAGGAAGATACTTCATCAAAATTGTATGGTATCAGCACACAAGTAGATAAATCATAATGGAAAGTCCAGAAATAATTCCAAATTTACCGGGGGAATTTTGTCTTTTAAATTGGTAAGAAAAATGATTCCCTCTCTTCCTGTCTATATGGATGCCTACTGTGCACCATATATAAGGACTATTCTACTTAATAAAATCCTAATATGCAAATTGTCCCCTCTGACGGTTGTTTGACCAGAGTTTGATCAGGAGACTGCGAGTTCAACACTCGCTATGATGTGTGCTGACAGGGGGTTGTTGTGGAACATGGCAGGTGTTGGCAATGAGGTGCTGGCAGCAGGTGCAGTGAAAGCACTGCTGGCCCTGCTGGGCTCCAATGAGAATGGGATAACAGAGGGAGAGTGGAGCAGGTAAGAAGGTGGCACTAGGCCATGGTGGATGTTAGGGGTCCAATCACTCTGCCAATCGCCCTACAAATGGTGACCATTGGCAGTGGTGGGGAGTGGGGCTGCTGCCTAGCTTCCAGACACTGAGATAACCAGGTGGGGGACCCTGACAGACTGAAACCGATCACCCTGCAGATGGTGACCAGCAGGTGGTAGGGGGCAGAGGACAGGGATGCCACTTGGCACCCAAACTCTAAGGGAGCTGGGCAGGGTGCCTGGCCCACATTGTTTGCCCTGCAGGCAGCATGGTGGCACAGATGAGGGAGTGGTGCCAGGCCAAGGTGGGATGCCAGGTGGGCTGCAGGGCTGCAAGGCTGAGGACGCGAGCTGGGGCCCAATCTTCACATGCCACCTCAAGGGACCCCACCTGTGCATGTATTGTGCAGCAGGTTCTAGTTATATAAAAACAAAAGTACATTTAATAAATTAAATATAAAATATTAAAAATATCAGAAGGCAGCTTAGTATGCCCTGTGTATAACTTAGATCTATGTATGTATTGAGATGGACTTCTAAACAACATAAGAAATCCAGAAATCAAAAAGATTGACAAATTTTACTATATAAAAAATAAAGATATTTGCTTGAAAGAAGACATAATAAACAAAGTGAAACATTATATATGGAGAAAATATTTGTAATACATGTAACAATAAGGGGTTAGGGTCCTTAGTATATTAGAAAAACCTTACATTCTGATAAAAAAATAAGTAACTCAGTTTTAAACTGTTCAAAGGATATCATGGAAGAGGAAATCAGAGGGCTATAAACAAATGAAAAGATGCAAGCATCACATGTTGAGAGGGAAATGCAAATCAGTTTTACACATTATGTTGGCAAAAATATAAAAGATTTATAACACCTAGACTAAAAATAGTGTGGTAATGTATATCTCATAAATTGCTTTTGGGAATGTGTAATGTCCTCTTTTGGGAAAGTAATCTGGCAAATTAGATAAAAATTTAATGTCCTATCAGTTCTGCCTTTAAGAATCTCTCCTACAGAAATGAAGTTATCATAGAGTACAACTATATATTTGGGGATTTGTATTACAGCATGGTTTAAAGTGGCAAAAAGCTGGAATGAGCATAAATTGGCATAAGTTGAATAAATAATGATACTTCACATCTTCCTTTATAAAAAAAGAGATATTGATTTGGTGGAATCATATTTTAATTGATTCAAAAGAAACATTTTAAAGTATAAGAGTAGCACATAATCAATATAGAAAATTGAGAACATAGGTATCAAAATATTTATTTTTAATTTATGTTTCTCAGTTATATTTTGGTCAAATTTCCATTTCTCTCTCTGTTTCTTTTGCTTTTTGAATGTGAACATGTGTACATGTATATAAAATACATAGATATAGTTATATTTATTCCTATTTATATTTGGATTTTGAAATGTAGCATTAAATAGTATTTTCCACCCTCAAATATATTAAGATACTATTGTAAAAAACCTAATAATAGTGCATTCTAAGGCTGTAGCATTCTTTTTTTTTTCTCTTTCTTTTGAGGTAGTTTACAGTTTTCAGTATTTAAACTAGTGCAATGGATTACTCATATATTACTAGTGGGAAAGTAAAATGGTACAGGCACGCGTGGAAACATTCCTAAAAAAGAAATTAAGCAACTATAATATGCTCAAGCAAAATAAAAACTTACACTCACTAAAGGCCTGTATGCAAATATTCAGAGCAGCTTTATTCATGAGTCTCACACTGGAAACAACTTTTCTTTAATGGGTGCTTGATTAAGCAACCATGGTGCCTCTATATCAGGTTCTACTACTCAGAAATAACAAGCAATGAAATATTGAGACTTGCAACTTCCAGGAAATTATGTTGAGCATAAAAAAAAAAAAACATTTCCAAGATTTCATACTATATAAGTTGATTAATGTAACATTATTGAAATAACATTGCAGAAATGGAGAACACATTAGTAATTGCCAGTGGTTAAGGAGGAGGTGAGTGTGGCTATAAAAGTGCAACATTCTGGATCCACAGTTTTGTTAGATGTCATCATTAGGGAAAACTGAGTAAAACATACACAAGATCTCTGTATTAGTCAATATGATTGCATGCAAATCTATAATTACCTGAAAATTTAAAAGTTCAAATTAAAAAAAAATGTGCAATGAACATTCCTATACATGTCTCCATTTGTTTCCCTAGAGGTGAAATTTCTAACAAATTACATTAACATTTTAAAGATTTTTTGAAGCACATTGTCAAATTGCTTCTCAAGAGGTTTGTACAATTTGTATGAGCCTCCATTTTCAGATGACATAGGCAGTAGCTTCAGTTTTTCTATAATAACTAAGGCCCAGTGCACTAATTTGTGTTTAGGTGGGGTCCAGCCAGCAGGTCCTGATCAGGGCTGATCAGATGGCCAGTCAAGGAGTGGGTGCTGCAAGAGGTTGGCTGGCCTACCCCATCCCCAATGGATTGGTTGGCTGGCTGCAGTGCATGTCATAGCAGACAGTTGTTCCAGTTATTCCAGTCATGTGGAATACTGGAATACTATCTATATATGTAGATAGTCAATTTTATTGGAATCTTGTCATTTATGGAGCACTGCACTGAATACTTTGCACTTTGCCTTTCATTTCAACTCCCAGCAGGCCAACAGGGCAGGCTTTTTGTACCTTCACTTTACAGATCAGAGAAATTAAGGAACCTGTCCAAAGTTCATGCCTACAAATGGCATGGTTGAAACTCAGACTAAATTCCTTTAATGCCAAAGCCAGTGCACTAACTGTATCATCTTATGCACTTATTTATTAAGCTACCTGTTAGTTTCTAGGCATGCAGTCTAGGGATTAAGACAATATCATATAGAGATAGAAAAAATAATTTCTATCTGAATAGCACTAGCACTTTAGAAGACCTATGGTCATGGAAAACAGATGACACTTCCAGAAACATTATTAACTGAAATCAGGCATTTTCTTGGCCCTCTGGCTCTTTATAATTTTGCAAAAGTAAATGGTGAGCCTAAATCTCATAATATTTTCATTTGAGATGTTTTCAGCTTGTGTTTAAAGCACAGAGGTAAAGATGGTTGTCTGCTGCTGGTGTATTTCCACTGAAGACTTAGTCCTAATTTTTAAATCATGTCCTTAATACATGTAGTTTTGTTCTCAACTTATTTACAGGCCAACTGGAATATAAATATAAGGGAGGGCATATTGTACATTGTGCTGTGCACACTCCATTTATGTGAGGCCATTCATCTTACCCTCATAAATGTGCCAAAGTTTTCTTCTTCCATTGCTGTAAGGAGTTCATCATCTTTACTGTTTCCCAGAAAGTGTTGTTTAAACAAAGCTTCTTCTTTGTTGTATTATTTTCATATTTTATTTGATGTACTGAGTTGAGTCCTCCAGGAAAATGACATTTTCATGGTGGCCCTTTGTTTATGAGGAACCATGTTTCACTTGAAACTACTTGATTTTATTTCATTTGTATAATTTATTAAAATATAGCTGATAACATTTAAATTAGAGATAAACAGTTTTTCCAGTACAGAAAAAAATTATTTTCCAGAAAGTAATTTGTTTTACTCATTTTTTTAGAAACCTGGAATTTTATATGATTTTATAATCATTATATTATTCAATTTAAATAAATACTCTAGTAATACAGGTTGATAAGTAAAAACTGGGTTAAAATTTTTGAATTATTGTTATTATTGCATCTTTAGAGGTTTTGACTAAAGTGAATTTGTTAATTTGCATACCATGTCAATTATTTATTCATTCAATTGTTTTAATTCATTTTGTTATACTTATGTACATTATTTAACACTTCTCTAATTACTTTGAAGTATTTTTCTCCTTTTTCAAAAACAAAGTCTTAGGGCTTCTAATCTCTTTGTATATGAAAACCCTCACCCTACTTTGCTTCCTTTTTATTGTTCTTTTGTGGAATTGCTTTCCCATTTTGGGAGAAGATGACCCTAAATGATAAAAATAAGTCATGGGCAACTTATGAAATAGAATACTAATATAGCTCATATATTTTCAAAACCCTCTATTTCTTTTGCCTTTTTAGGGGGATTTTTTTTTTGGATGTGTATTGAGTACACATCTTCATTGAGCTATCCAGAAAGATGTCTAAGTCATTTTATAGGTCTGGATGTTCTCCATGTATTCCTTAGGGCCAATATTAATATGAATTTTAAATATCAAGAAAATAAAAATTCAGATGTAATGAACATCTTATGACAGAGGTGACTGAGTTCTTGGATGTGAAAAGTAATTGGATCTAATTGTTAAACCCAATTGTGTATAGCGGGAACTCGTGTAGATTTTGAGTTTGGATGGTTTGTTCCACATTGACTGTAAGTAGTGTTAGTCCCAAATAATCACTTAAATACAGTGTGTTACTTCAAGTCATGTTTCTTATTGGCAAGCCAGATGATGCCAATGATGTTCTACTGATGTTTGAGGCTCTTACACTAAAAAAAGGTTTCGGGTAGGAGTGCCACATGGTGTTCTCAGCCCCCCCTTTTTTTTTTAATCAATTTTTGACATTTGCATGTGTATAGTGCAACTCTCAATAG
Source organism: Lasiurus borealis (assembly GCA_004026805.1). NCBI lineage: Eukaryota > Metazoa > Chordata > Mammalia > Chiroptera > Vespertilionidae > Lasiurus > Lasiurus borealis. The sequence goes on along the minus strand of PVJN01003969.1, from coordinate 31,047 downwards.
TTGATCTCATTTCACTTCAGTGGTCCTCTATAATGGCCAAGGCAAAGGGTAAGTGGGTAGGGCAAGAGTACTGGAAATGTTAGTGGGGCAGATGCTCTAAAAATGCACTTCCCCAGGAGATTATGACTCACTATTTCAACTAGTAACACCTGCTTTAATCCTGTTGAGAATAATATAACCAGGAACATAAGAAAATGCTATATTAAACTCTGTGCCAATAAAATGGAAATGTCCAAATAAATGTACCATTTTCTGGAAAAGTATGAATTAATCAAAATTGACTATATAAGAAAAAAATATATTATACGACAAATATCATGAAAAACATTTTAATGTCAAATATTTATATTCAAAAAAGATTTTAGAACCATAGAGTTCAATAGTAAGTTCTTTCAAACTTTCAAGGAACAAATCATTTCAATGATGTAAATAAGCTGTTGCTATCTAACTATGTATGATACCATTTTTTAAACAAAATGCATATGCATGCTATTATTTATAGAAAAGACATTGTAAATAAAGACCTCAAAAACTAAAGTGATTTATATTTGGTTAGGATGGATTGGGATATTATGTTTTTCTTCATACTTTATTTTGGTTAGGATGGATTGGGATATTATGTTTTTCTTCATACTTTATTTTCCAAGTCTGCTATATTGAGCATGGAATATGTATTTCTCTAATTTGGGCTATATCTTATCTAATAAAAATTAATATGCAAATTAACCATTATCCTGCTACACTCCACCAGCCACACCTACCAGCCAGACCCACCAGCCAATCAGGAGTGAGTATGCAAATTAACCCCAACCGAGATGGCTACTGCACAGATTGAGCAGGAGGGAGGCTTGGGTTTCCCCAGCAATGGAAGGAGTCAAGCTTTCTACACACCCTGGCAGGCCCAGGCCTCCACTCAAGGCTACAAAGTTTCAATTGTAGAAGATAAATAAATCCCAAATATCAGGGCCTCTGCTTGGGTAGTCGGGAGGCATGGCCAGCCTGTAAACCACACAGGTCCCTCACCCAGGCTGCCCCAGGCTCCAAGGGAACACCCACCCTGATCCAGGACACTCTTTAGGGCAAACCAGCTCTATCCTATCTAATAAAAGAACAATATGCAAATTGACCATCACTCCAACACACAAGATGGCTACCCCATGTGGTCAAAGGTTCTGCCCCCATGTGGACACAAGATGGCCACCACAAGATGGCCAGCAGGAGAGGGCAGCTGGGAGGGACCAGGCCTATAAGGTAGGGCAGTTGTGGGTGATCAGGCCAGCAGGGGAAGGCAGTTGGGAGGGACCAGACCTGCAAGGGAGGCAGTTGGGGGCAACCAAGCCTACAGGCACTTAGGGGTGACCAGGCCTGTAGAGGAGGGAAGTTAGGGGAAAACAGGCTGGCAGGGGAACAGTTAAGCATCAATCAGGCTGGCAGGAAAGTGGTTAGGGAGTGATCAGGTGGGCAGGCAGAAGCAGTTAGAGGCAATCAGGAAGGCAGGCAGGTGAGCAGTTGGGAGCCAGCAGTCCTGGATTATGAGAGGTGTTCCAGATTGGAGAAGTGCAGGCTGGGCTGAGGGACCCCCACACCCATGCATGGATTTCCTGCACCAGACCTCTAGTACTATATAATAAAAGAATAATATGCAAATTGACCATCACTCCAACACAAAAAGATGGCTGCCCCCATCTGGACACAAGGTGGCCAGCAGGGGAGGGACCAGGTCTGCAAGGGAGGTCAGTTGTGGGCAATCAGGACATCAGGGGAGGGTAGTTGGGAGGGACCAGGCCTGTAAGGGAGGGCAGTTGTGGGCAATCAAGCCAGCAGAGGGAGATTGGGCGTGTCCAGGCCAGAAGAGGAGGGAAGTTGGGGGCAACTGGGCTTGCAGGGAAGGGTAGTTGGGGGGGACCCAGACCTACAGGGAAGGGCAGTTGGGGGGACTAGGTCTATAGGGGAGGGCAGTTACGTGCAATCAGGCTAGCAGGGGAGCATTTAGCCATCAATGAGGCTGGCAGGAGAGTGGTTGGGGTGATCAGGCTGGCAGGCAGAAGTGGTTAGGGGCAATCAGGAAAACAGGCAGGTGAGCAGTTGGGAGCCAGCAGTCCTGGATCATGGTTAGGGGCAATCCTACCAGGATCAGGCCTAAACCGGTAGTTGGACATCTCTCAAGGGGTCCTAGATTGGAGAGGTGCAGGCTGGGCTGAGGACACACACACACACACACACACACACACACACACACACACACACACTGTGCATGAATTTCAGTGTAGTTTCATAATTTAAAATCATCTTTTGTTGAAGTAAGAACAGTAGATGTGAATACAGTGAGCAACAGACCACCTGCACACAATGTGTGAAGTTTATGACATATCTTCACCTTGCACTGAAGAGGTCTCTTTATGTAGTAACTGTTGCCACTGTGGCTAATAGAACTTAAGCCATCCCCCTAAACTGGTGGCCCTCTACCCTGCCTGCATGTTAGAATCATCCAGGAAGCATTGAAAATTATCTCTCAAACTCTGGCATATATTTTAAATGATTCCCAGGTGATTCTAACATGCAGCCAGATTCAGCCATTGTCAGAGGCTTACTGCCTCTAGGTTATAGAGTTTTAACTTTTTGGCTCATTTCAACAGCCAAGGAAATGGAAGCCAGGGATCCCCTGGCAGAATAAGCTGAGCAAGTGAAAGCCTGTTCTACCTTCAGTCTGTGCTTTGGCTCTTAAGCAGAGGGACAGAGCTTGCACTTCACCACTGTTTGCCAGGTGTCCGGTCTGAATATCAGTCCCTTACTGTGATGCAATTTGGGATGAGAGCTCTCTAGTGAAAAGTACTCGGTATGAAGCTATTGTTTACTTGAACTATCTAGGGAATGAGAGGTTTAGTTTGGTTTCCAGTGATGTGCAGTTTCAAGAATTTCCATTACACCTGGCCTGGATGTCAATTCTATTTCTTATCACTCAATAAAACAATTTATTAGGAAATAGGTTTCAAAGTGCCAGACTACATGCAATACAGCCCTTGCAAATCATAAATGTTCCAAACCTTGTTGGACAGCATGAACCGTAACTGAGTATGACTTGGCTTACAGCTCCTGGCTGGGTGCTGGGTGCTGAGGTCTGTGTGGGGCTGGGTAATGAGACTGCATAGATGGCTGGAAGCCAATTGCAAAGGACCTAAACAGCTCTACTCTGAAGTCTGGCTATAGGCTTTGGGCTTGTCAGTTGTAGATGCACTTGGTTATTATTACAAATAGGAAGCCTAGTTTCTTGGAAGCAGCCAAGGATGAAGAGCCAGGTGGGCTTAGGAATTGTGACACAAAGCACTGGTCTATTCTGCAGTTCTCCGTTTTTTTTTTTTTTGTTTGTTTGTTTGTTTGTTTGTTTTTATTGAACTTTAATGGTGGAGGCAATGGGGATAAATGAACTGGGAAAGAATGGAGAGCAGAAACCTTTGTCTTTCCCAAGCATCCCCTTAATTCTGTCTGTCCCTGTCCATTCTAAATCATTTATCTTTAAAATGCACAGCCCTCTGGAGCAGCAGGAAAACCATTATGAACCTATCTAGCTGCAGGAACATTTTAAGCTTTTATAAAAGCCAATCTCTCTTCCTTCTTGCCCTCATCATCCAGTGATCCACAAAGATTTTGTAGATACAAGCATTTTCCATCAAGCTTATGAATAACGCTACTTGGCAGAAGACTCTGAACAAAGAACCAGACTGCAATGTTTTGTAGTGACTTTACATACAATGTGCCTTAATTACTGGCAAGCTTGTCAAGAGCTTATTCCCACATGTGTCAACACTTTCTTAATACACTGTAATTCATCATGTTAGCATGGCAGAAACAAGGTACTCTACGTCCTTACACTCATCCTTCTCCTAGTGCTGGTCTTGAACTGTGTATCCCACTGCAGTGTCTTCATCTGGTGAACAAAGAACAGACTATAGCATTGAGACAGTGAGGTCTCTGGAGTCCAACAAAGTCGTACATCACTGAGCACTTTAGCCCGAGCTCCACAGCACTCCACATCCAAGAAGCACTGCTTTATTGTCAAAAGGACGTCCACTTAATAACAGCAGTAAATCCTGAAAGGCAGTCTAATTTTAGACAGAAAACTTGGCTAACAGGAAATCCTATCATTTTACCCGTTTGGCAATTTTATTTATTGAGTTCATTTTTATGCTAGTTGTGTGATTAAATTAAGATAGAAATTTATTTCTCCTATTAAAAAAGGAATTCATGTTGGATTGGGGGAAGGAGGGCAGGAAGGGAAAAATCTAAATAATAAACACTGCATTTCATTGGAAATAGAATAATTTGAAATACCATATTATGCTTTCAGGATCATCTTTTAACCCTTTGGCTCTTCAGAGTGAATTTAGAAATGGGCTCTGAGCCTGAATTTAGATGTCTGAGGAAGAAGTGGTAAATCTGAGTCCTCTCTCAGGAAAATTGGCATTGGATTCTAAAGCAACTTTGCTTTTAATAGTTACTCAGGTTGCTTATTTTACTTTTGCATTTAGTTTTTATAGCCAAAGAGAGAGAAGATAAATTTATCTCTCTAAAGTTTCAGATAGCATAAAATATGCTTCATGTTATCTCTTAGGTGGGGAAAACATTTTAGAGTTCAGAAGGAAGGGACCAAGGATCTGGGTATGGGATGTGGATGCTTTCTTTCTGGTACTGCTGAGGCTTCAAGGGAAGTTCTCCCTGTGTGTCCATTTTGCCTTTGGTTAAACCTATATTTGATGGCCATTCTTCATCCTCGACTGTTGAAATAAATTAGTGGGCTTAATGATGGCATCTTGGTCAACAAGGGAAAGACCACCTATTTTGCATTAATCTTTTATATTAATTCACATGGCATTTTTCAATTATTGAAGCAAATTACGTATGAGAGACATGCTGACAGTGCTTAAATTTTAATATTTGTAAAATATTGGTATGTATTTTAACAGGCATAAGAATGCCATATACAAACATATGAATATTAACCAATCTCTCCCCCATCAAAGCAACAGTTTTATTGTCTTTATATTTGCCATAATCATGATATAATCCTGATGAAATCAAGGCATCAAGGGAAACATATGTTCTTGTTTTTCTCTCTTCTAGAGACTTCCAGTCCAGGTGCAAGGCATATGCATGGTACGGTGCCAACAGGAGGAAGTGCCTTGGAGGGAAGGGGTATAGAGTAGTTAATATTGATTCTGGGAGAATTTACTATTGAAGTTAGGCCCTGACTTATGGGAGAGCTTATTAGAGCAGGAGAGTGAATTTCAAGAAGAGAGAAAAACAACATATAATAATTTTTCCAAGTACACAATGTAAACATTTTTAAAGAAAGTTTCCCAGCTTTCTAGTGAAATTCAGTATTAAAATATACATCGAATGCCTTGATAGGATAATAAAGCTGAATACATAATTTTTTTCTTCCAAAATTGGTTCTTTTCTTGTGTTCCTTTGTGTATTCATGGAACGAACATCCTTCTGTCTCCAAGCTTCTAAGTCTTAAAGGAATCTTTGCTGTTTTCCTTCCACTCTATTGCTCACATCTGAATGTACATCAAAATCTTATTGATTATTTTTCCTCTTTTGTAATATCTCTGCAAACTTTCCCTCATTTCAGATCAGCAATAACTTCTCTATTGGACTCTCAGCCTCCTGTTTACCTGTATAACTTATTTTATGCTTAGCTGTCAAATTACGTGTTGTTTTTTTTGTTTTTTTTGTGTGTGTGTGTTTTGAAGAACAACGCTCACATATTTTTCCTCAAAAACCTCAGCACTCCTCAGTAGTAATAGAAAGGGGTCAACATTCCTTAGCTTGCGTGCAAAAACCTCTCCATGTTGGCTCTATAGAATTTTTTATACTGTGTAATTCTGTTAAGCAAAACTGCTCCATACTTTCTTTCTTCTTTGACTGTTCTTTCTACTTTGAACTCAGTGCCTATAGTCAGTGCTTAAGACATGACTTGTTGAATAAGAATACTGGCGTTTTGAAAACGAAGTGTTAATTTATTAGAGACTTTTATGAATTGGTTAATTAAATAACATTAATAGAATTTAAGGATTAGTTATTCTCTATATATTTTATTGTTTAAAGAATTACAAATGTCTCCTTTTTTTCCCCTTATTGACCTCCCTCGGGGCCTTCTCTACCCCCCAGTACATGCCCTCACCTGTCCTCCCCATCCCCAGTGTCTTGTATCCATTTATTATGCTTATACACATGCATACAAGTCCTTCGGTTGATCTTTTACAGTGCCCCCCACAACCCCCCTGCCTTCCCCCTGTAATATGACAGTCTGTTCATTGTTTCTTTGCCTCTGTATCTGTATTTTTCCCCCTAATTCTTTTCTTTAAAAACATTTTGCCTCTGTAGGCTACAAATAAACTTATATGTTTGATTCCCAATTTTAATGTACAATTGTTATGAGTCCCAGTTTCAATGTCAAACAGTTCCTTATGTGTACATGTCAGCAATCTGGATAGTGGACAAATGGTGGCAATGCAGGTCCGACCCTCTCTGGTTTGGTCCTAGGCATCCTGTAGCGATGCACAGCTACTGACTGCTTGCATGGCAAGGTGTCGGAGTCTTCCATCTCTGGACTGTTTTTCCTCTTGTCTTCATAGTTGGAACAGACGTGTCAATTCCTCTGTGTTGCAGTCCACTTGGTCTTGGAGTTATTTTCTTAAAATATATAAACATATTCTTAACCAAAAGTTAATAAAAGAATATTTTCTATAAAATTGACTTGGAGTCCTTTTTATTTTTGCCCAACTAATTTTCATTTGGCTTATTTTGACACCATGTGGTTTTTTTTTCCCCATGGGTGTCTTGCAAAAAATTAAAACTTAAAGTTATCAAGATTGCATTAAAAATATTTACAAAAGTCTCCATTAATCAAAAAAGGGGGATAGTAAGATAATATCATGTAAGGAAAAATATCAGGTAAGTAAATTACATCTAGAAAATTTTCACTTTAGAAAATTAATTTTCATTTCTAATACTAACAGCAAGACACCCATTACATTTATTTGTAATTAGAAATAAATATTTCACAATATATAATTACATATTGTTTTTGTGATTAATCAGTATGCTTTAATTATGTTCAATTTGTAACAATGAAAATACATCCTGCATATCAGATATTTACATTACAGTTCATAACAGTAGCAAAATTACACTTAGAAAGTAGCAACGGAAATAATTTTATGGTTGGGGGTCACCACCACATGAGGAGCTGTCTTAAAGGGTCACGGCATTAGGAAGGTTGAGAACCACTGCTCTAGTTGGAGGATTAGTTATTCTTAAGAGTATTTCTATTCATATATAAGACCAATACTTTAAAATATACCTTCTATTTTCATTAAATCAATGGTCCCATTGCTTACTGGTAGAATCAGAAACTTATAAATCTTTATCTTCTCAATAAATTATATTCTGAAAACCAAAATTCCAGATATAAGGTGATAGCCAACGGAGAAATAGGAATAAGAGGAAGATCACTGTACTACTAAGATTGTATTTCACTAAGATAAATGTCTACATCTTATTGTTCAATAAAATAAATACTCATTCCTTGCCATGTAAAGTCCAATGAAGGTCAGTCAATTCTTGAAAGCAGTTCTCCAGGCTCTGTGGTCCAAGCTCTCTCTATCATATGATGTCACCATCTCAACACATGGATAGATAGGTACAACAGAACTAATTTTCACACATTTCTTTTCTGTCATATTCTATATATTATAACTCATTACATGGCCTGTCTGAACTACAAGGTGAACATTTGGTGAATGCTACCATCTGTGCCACAGGAAATAAAGAGTTAGTAAAATTATGCTTGTGGAGCCCCAAAGACTAATATAGAAGATAGTGATCTGCCCACTACTAGCTGTGTGACTTTTGGCAAGTTGTTTAACCCTTTGGTTAAACAAAAGTTTTCATGTGTATAAAATGTACATTATTATGATAATAATATCTATTGCATAGGGTTGTTGAATTTATAATTCTTGTAAAGCAGTTGGAAGTGTGCCTGGAACATTCTAAGTTTGAATTGATGCTAGTTATTATTGTTATTAATGTGGAGAACTTTGGATAAGAGACAAGGAGAACCATGACTTGGAATAAAGTTCTTAAAAATACAGCTTTGTAGGAAAAATAAAGATACCTTTCAGGCTTGACAAGCTTTGGAGAAATAATTACAGTGGCCAAGTGGTTTATCAGGCAGTTTTGTTGAAAAGTTTGAGTAAAGAAGAAATATGGTTGTTTTCATTATTGTTATTCTGTTAAGGGAGCCTTTGTGAAAATTATATTCAGAAGACCAGATTTTAAACTTTTTGCATAGATACAGAAGATTCAGTTGATAAAACCAATATTTTAATTATTATATAATAAAATGAACTGAAGGGTCATCTTATACTTCCTGCAAAAAAAAAAAAAAGATAGAGGCATTCGATTATGAGGAAAAATGACAACTGTGGTGTCCAGGTGAACCAGATAGTAAACAGAACCTGTGCAGAGGTGTTAGTTACAGCACACACTCTGGAGCTAGATTGTAGACTACAAGTCCTGATTCTGCCTTTTACTGGCTCTGAAGCATAAATCTCTTGTGCCTCAACTTCAGTACCAACAAAATGGAAACAATAAATAACTGTATCTTGCTACCCAATAGGTTTGTGTAAGAATTAAAGACATTAATATATTTAAAACACTTTTAAGATGCTAAGTTCATAATAAATACCCATTAATTAGTACCTGTTGTTATTATCTAGCTGAGGACAATGAAGACATATAAATCATGTAAAGATGCTCAAGCGAGTAGGACAAAAAGTCATGAAGGATGTGAAGAAAAATGTGAAGGGTATGTAGCAAATACTGACTGTGAAGTATATTAAGTTGTGGTATGGGGTCCCCAAGGAAGAGATGAGATCTCTGTGCTGGAGTCATTTACATTCATGGAAAATATGTGGAGTATGCTGCAGGAGGTGTTCTTATGCTTGTAATGTCACGGGACAAGATGGCCTAATAAGGCATTTTTCTGATGACTATGTTAGGAAGCTGGAGACTGACGTTATTCTTTTTAGGGAAAGAACTAATATAAGCACTTATGTCAGGTAATCCTGTTCTGGTTCAGTCAGCAATGGGGTTGTAAGCTCAATGTTGACATCAACTATTGCTTATAAAAGTAGAGGCTCTTTAGTTTCCAAAGTCAGGTATGGAATGGAGGCAGACACCTAGCTAATTTGGACCAAAATGTCAAGCAAAATAAGGGTGAGGAAGCTTTTACATTTAAATTATCTGGAAAATTTATTTTAATTCCCAACATCATTTTGCATGTTATAAACATTCCTGACTTATGTATATTTTGGATAACAAGTTTGTGGATTGAGAGCTTTTGACATGCCCTAACATGCCCTAATAAAGTATGTTTGCTGTGTTTTTATATTTCTTGGCATCACTTTTAATGTGTCAGAATAAACACAAATGTCAGGTACATATTCACATAAGGGGCCTCTAATTTTGTTTTTCCTTATTAAGAGGAGAAAACTTAGGTTCATTGTGAGATATAATGGAGGGAAAGTTTAGCATTCTCATAAGTCATAACAGTGTATGAGGGTTGGGTACAGTGAATCTTTAAAAAATTATTTTCAATATTTTATTATTTATGCTTAAAAATAAATACTCTCATTTTTCTTAATGTAAGCTATTGAAGGTAAACTCTGTCAAAATTTTGGCTAATATAGAGTTGATGCAATTATTGTGTGTGTATATACTTTTAGAGAGTGGGAATTTTTAAGCATGCCCCATTTCAGAGAGGCTGTGAACTATCCCCCAGATAGAGTTGTCAGTGCTGACATCAGGCCAGGCCTTGAGATATGGTCTCATGGATCCTTCCTGGCATGTAGGCCTTCTTTCATAGAACACTGTGAGCTTTCTGAAGAACAAGATGATCCTGTGAACAACATAGTCATCAAAGGCATGACTCTGACGTTGCTTGGGAAAAACTGTTTTTTCTTGGGTTTGCTCTGCAAAAACAGGATGTGGTAAATGTGCTTAAAAGTGGTCCTACACAAAGGGTCACTGCTGCTCTCTAGTCTCCCTGCATGGAAAAGTCAGAGCAGTCGTCAGCTGGCTGGCTGGCCAGCTGGCAGGTTGGCTAATAAGGCTCCTTAAATTTTAGTTTGGTCTGGACTCCAATGGTCATTCACTTGCATTTGATCCACAACATTTTGAGGCCCCAGCGAGATAACCAGCCTTTGACTGGTCATGTGACCAGAGTCCACTGGGGTCCCCATACTCACTCACCCAGGGGGCGATCTCTGAGAGATGTTCCTCAGCCCCAAGACTGGTAGAGGTTGTAGACCCTACCTACTAAATTTCCTGATTGACTTTCAACACACGGATAGATAGCTACCTGGATCTGGTTCTTACTGGTAAGAAACTTATTTCTGCTTCTGTGGGTGTCCATCTAGGGTCTCTGGAAGGCTGGAATCAGTGCTACTTCTGAGACCAGATCCCAGCTCACAATGGTGCCCAGCAATCCTCGGTTGTCATTGTCTTTGTTATTCTTTGTTATTCTGTGTTATTGTGGTCTAATTGTGTCTATCATTAGAATGGGTCAGTCTGCTTCATGTTCTGACTATACTCCTCTGCAATGTTTTTTTAAAATGTTTCAGGAATTCAAGCAGCGAGCAGATGATTATGGAGCTTCCTCTAACACTTTTGATTTACAGAAGTCTTGTGAGTGGAAATGGCTAACTTTCCCATATCCCAGTGAGTGGAAAGAAGAGATTTATCACCTTCCCAGAAGTCAAATAATCAGACCATCTGGTATATAAATGTAAGTGTGAGAATCTGTAGAAAGATAGTGCAAACCCTGCTTTAGGGTGAAGACAGTAGAGAACTTTTCATTGCTTTTCCTTGGTTTATAATTTTGCCGTGTTAGTTTAAAATTTTGGGATTCTATAGTTAATTTGTGAAGGTTGCCAATCCAGAGAAGTTGAAACAAAGGCTTGTTAGGTTAAGATTAGTCATAATTAACTGATCTGTAGGCTGCCTTTTTCAGCCCTGATAGAAAACAGAGCCCAAGAACTGCAACCTGCCTGCCCTTTCTGATAAATTTATAGTGGGTCTCTGGGGGAGGAAGAGAGCCGAAAACTGCTCCAGAGCAGGTGTGAGAAAGGGTAGAAGTGGTGGCATTTACTCTCAGCCTGCTGAGATAGAGAACCTAGGCTGAGGGACAAGGTATGGTTAGAGATATCAGAAGTGGTAAAGGTTGGGATCTTTTGAAGCCTTGGAGTAAAGAAGGAAAATATGGGAGGGACAGCCAATATTCCTGAAGTGTAAAAAGTCTGGTTATACAGAATATCAGACCCATGCATTATTTCCTCTGCTAAGGACAGAGTAAATAGTTAATGCAGAAAAAGGGGGGCATCAACAGGGAGAGCAAAGAGAGATTGGGTTTTGTTGATTTTGCAGGCGTCCTTGGTTTCTTGCTTATCTGAACTATGCTGGCAAAACACAGTGGATCTTCCTCTGTCCGATTTTCTTCTCTTTTACCCTTCCACTACACATAAAGAAAATATCATTGTCCAGGCCTGGCAGGGCAGAGTTACTGGGTACTTATTGGGCAGTGATGCAATTCAGCAAAGGAACTTTAAGAAATAATATCTTTAATGTTTAAGTTTTAAAAATCTCTGTCTCTCAAAAAGAAATATTTTTACCTACTCTTAGTTTTATCACAGGTCTAAGTCATAAATGTTAATCTAAGAAATTCTGGCTATTTACTTGTTAGGAATCATTAAAGAATTGAGGTTTCAAAGAATAAGGAATACTGAGTAGAAGGTCTGAGGCATGGTTATGCATTTTTAAAGGACATAGCAAAAAGATTTGAAGGCTAATTTGGAAGTGTAAAATTTATGAAGATTGTGTATGTAATAAGAAGGAAAAGAGAAATGTTGTAAGGAAATCAAATAATACAGGCCAGTAATCCAGGAAGAGTAAATAGTTATGCCAAAATACTTAGGGAGGGACTGATAAAAGAAATTTAACAGTTACTCTTTGTTATAATACATTCAGAAAAATTCTACTTACTTTGGAAAGTTTATAAAAAGGAAAATTCTATCTTAAAGCAGGTCAGTATATTTCTCTGCTTATACAATGCCTCTGAAATTTGGCAATACTTAATAAATAAATCATGGCAATACATTTATTTGCATAAATTCAATAAGACCAGTTTCCAATAGTGGTTTCATTAACCAGAAACTTTGATTGGAGTATCATGTTTTAATGAGTCCTGCCTGAATTCTGAATACTTGAAGCCAATAGGTGTACCATGGAGAAAGCCTGGTATTCTATTTGGTAGCTCTAAAAATAACTTGTGCTGGAGCATCAGGTCGATATGCTACCATCACTGGCGATTGATCAGAGTACAAGGGGAGCAATAAGGGTGCTTCTGTAGGACTCCTGTACACTCTGAGCTGTGACAAATAGGAGGGCTGAGATGGTCCTTGAAGCCTAGAGCATGGGCCCGGGTAGAGCCACTACAGGTGAGGACTTCACCTAACTCAGAGGATAATACAGGCAGGCATGACGACAGCTGGATGGCTTGGCTTCCTGGTCCTACGGAGCACATTAAGATTCAATTATAAAATTCTGGCAAAGGTAGTCAATTACCATTCTTGTTATGTTTATGCAAACAATCAGGTATAAATTAGTCTTGATTTTGCTCTTTTGATAAACATGGGGGTAATTTTCAGGAGAAAAATTTATTTCAATAGAAGTTATTAAAACTGAAAAGTTTTCTTTCCCTTCCACCAGACCATTTGTTTAAGTTTGTCTCTGCCAGGTCACATGCCCATCTCTTTCTGTTCCCAGGCCTCATTGTTACTCTGAAGACATCAAGGATCTCTTGGCTCTGAGAGAAACTTCTGACCCGCCTCAGCAGAAAATACCGAGAAGAGCCTACCAATGTCCATTTTCCCTAAAAGAATTCAGAGCCAGGATCCTTGAGGTAATATATTAGGAAGTTAGACAGATATGAGCAGGAGCAAGGATGTTGGGCCAACTAGCACTACTAGATGAAATTAAGTCTTTCCATCTCTACCTATGTGAGACAAGGGGACTTCCCAGAAACAAGAGGGAATGAAGCTCCATATGAAGCAGCCTGGGAGGCTGCCCTAAAAACCAGTGTGGCCTCTAGAGATTCTAGTGACTCTTCCAAACCCTGATCTACCCACCTTACTAGCTTATATGGAAACCCAATCTAGAAAAGTTGAAATCCATAACTAATCTTTATGCAAGTTCTTACAGGCTTTACAGTCTACCCAGAAAGCAGTTCAGAAGCATGTCCAAGATACTCTTCTGATCTGATTCATCCTTCCACCCCAGTGACTCTGTTTGGGTAAAAAAATTTGTCACACAAGGACTGAATCCTACATGGAAAGGACCACCCTCACAGCAGTCAAGGTCGCTGAGATCCCAATGTGGCTTCATCACATCTGGCTTAAGACAGCCCAGGCAAAATAGAGAGTCCAGGACTCTTTGGACCCTCTAAAGATTAGTCCTGGCCCTCGTTTCGGGTCCTTATCTTATAAACAGGCCCACTGACTTTATTCAGCAGAGAATTGATTTTATCAAGCTTATAGTCCTCATGTGTCAATATAACTCCCTTACCAACAATGACCCAAAAGAGTCAATGATTTGACTCATGTACATAAAACCGGTGGGGAAGGTTAGAGAGTGGGAATTTTTGAGCATGCCCCATTCCAGAGAGGCTGTGGACTCTGCCCCAGATAGAGTTGTCAGTGCTGACATCAGGCCTGGCCTTGTGATACAGTCTCATGACCCCTTCCCAGCATATAGACCTTCTTTCATAGAACACTGTCAGCTTTCTGAAGAACAAGATGACTCTGTGAACAACATGGTTGTCAATGACATGACTCTCATATTGTTTGGGAAAAACTGTTTTTTCTTGGGTTGTTTGCTCTGCAAAAACAGGATGTGGTAAATGTGCTTAAAAGTGGTGCTACACAAAGGGTCACTGCTGCTCTCTAGACTCCCTGTGTAGAGAAAGTCAGAGCAGTCACTGGCTGGCTGGCTAATAAAGGTTATTCCCTAAATTTTAATTTGGTCTGGACTCCAATGGTCACTCACTCACATTTACTCCACAACATACTAGTATATATTTACTCATCTTTTAATAAACCAGGTTCAGAATCTCACCAGAAGGAATACCAAACTTTTGGACTGAGGCAAACACATAGAATGAAAAGCAGGATGGTACAGTGGAAAGGTTCCATGGTCAGAAATTCAAAGAACCAGGTTCCTGTTGAACTGAGGTTCCAATTCTGAAACAGAGTAAGTCACTTAACCTGTTAGGATCTCCTTTGTTGTACAATGGGAATAACAGTAACATCCTTTTATAATGTATGGGTTGAAATGTAAATATAATAAATGGCAAAATACACTTCTAATTGTAAAGTGCTAACAAATTAATATCTATATATATAAAAAGGCAGCTACCATAATGGCCGTAACAACCTGACAACCGATCACTATGATCTGCACTGTGGCCAGCAAACTGGTGGTAGTGGTGGTGGAGGATCAGGAGGTGGGGCTGCTCCCCCCTGCTGGCCTGCCTGTGACCGTACTCTCCCACTCTGATCAGATCAAGAGTGGAACCTGCTGGCCAAATGCCCCTTTCTTCCCCCCAGCCCCCTCCACTCCTGATCAGCTCACCCCACCACGATTGGCCTGTAATACCTCCCTCCCTCACTGGCCCGCCCATGACCGTCACCCCACCCCAATAGCTGGCTGGCCAATCTTATGCAGCCCCTCCCCCAACCTTGCCCCACCCCAGATCAACACCTCCACCCCAATCAAGTACAGGGAAAGCCAGCCAACCACCCATAGCTCCTCCCCCAGACTGTTTGCACCTGATTGGCACCCCCACCCACCCCATTTGGGGGTAGGGCTGGCCATCCCACTGCCACAGCCCCTCCCAATGGCTGACCCCGACCCCAGTTGGCCCCCCAACTCCAATTGGGGATGGAGCCCACTGGCCAATCACTACTGGCCCCTCCTCCTATATGGCCCGGCCCTGATCGGGGGGGGGAGGGGGGGAGCCTGATTGGGCCCTGATCTGAGTAAGTTGGACAGTCAAACTTCTACCATCTTCTCCTCCCAAAAGGCCCAGCCCTGATGTGGTCTGATTGAGGCTGGGGTGGCCGAACTCTACTGGTGCATGAATTCATGCACTGAGCCTCTAGTACTATTATAAATATAATACCATCACTGGTATACCTGAACTTATCTTAAAACAGACAACAAAGACCCTCTTACTGTCAATACATGTTCATTATTAAATATTATTAAATCTATAATGTTTCTACTTTTGGCAAAAGTATTCAATCTTTATTTTTTACAAAAGTTCTTTCTACCTGAGTTTACCCAGCCTCCCATGCCTGATAATGAATGATCAGACCATAAATAATTATAACTTTAGCCTTTTCTCCAGGGGGATAGTACTACTTAATGTTTGGGTCTGAAATCAGCATTTCTCTGAAAGTAATATTCTTCTACTTATTCAGACTCCTTCCTCTCATGTCTGGTGTCTTTAGGCATGAAACAGACAGCTGTAAACTCCAAATCTTGTAGGATCTTGTTTTCTCCTTAGGAAATTCATAATTGGATTCTAAGCCTTTGACATCTTTTATTCTACTCTCATGGAGAGCCCTCATCTAGCAGCCCTGATGTCAAAAGGGAGAGATATTTCTAGAACATCAAGTTATTGTATGGGCTTTTGTCTCTAAGGCTTAATGCTAGCTTTCTGCCTCAAAATTAGTAGTTTACTATGTTTAGTTAAGTGCTAGAAATTTATGGAGTTATTATAGTTGCATTCTTGCTTCTAAAACAAAAACAAAATAAAATACCAATTGGTGATTTCTTTTTATTTTTGTCTTTGGATGGCTTAAACTGCCTTGTAGTAGCAAGTAAAAGTGTTACAGAATTCTTTTCCCCAGACTGATTGCTTTTTGTGGGGTTCTCTATGTATATTTTTTTAGTATTAATGCTGTCACCAAGAAAGAGTGGTATTTACATTATGTTAAATAATTAACCATTTATTTGACTTTTTCACAGTTTGCCTGACAATTAAGTTGAAATATGAAATCTATATATTCTATATAATAAAAGGCTATTGTCTGGTCTACTGGTCGGCCATTTAACCAATCAAAGCATGATATATTAATGATATTCTCAGGCTACTTAGCTGCTTGCTATGATGTGCACTGACCATCAGGGGACAGATGTTCTGACTGATAGGTTAGCTAGCTGCTGGAGTTCGGCCAATTGGGACTGAGCGAGATGGGCTGAACATGCTCTGGAGCCCTCCTTCAGTCCCTCCCTGGCTGGCTAAACTCCCAATTGTGCACTGGTGGGGTCCCTCAGCTGGGTCTGCACCCTCTCACATTCTAGGACCCTTCAAGGGATGTTGGAGAGGTGGTTTCAAGCTGAGGGACCCAACTGGTGCTCGAATTTGTGCACTGGGCTTCTATTGTACTGATAATTACCTAGGAGTCTTAGAAAATATTTGAAATCATTTAACCAGGAAGAACATCTGTGGAGGTCATGGTATCCCTCAGTTGAATTCATCGTATCATAAAAACTCAAGTTAAAAAGGCACTTTGGCTTCCATGGAGAAGAATTCCAAATAATTTATGTAGATATTTCTCTCTCTACCAAGGAGAATGAACATAACTCTTATTTCTTACAGATAAACTGTACACAGTGACTTCCTTCATGTGCAGTATGGAATCAAGGTAGAAGGGAAAGGAAGAGAAACTTTATAGTGGAGAAATCTGACAAATTATACTTTAGACAGGTGATTAAGGCCAATATTGACAGTCATAAATCATGTAGACAATATGTACCCTTGATATGATACAATGAGGCATTTTTTTATCTTTGATCTTCCTCCTAAAATCTCATAGCCCAAGTCTTATCTTGAGAAAAATCACACACATAAATTCCAATGATGGTGCATCTACAAAATACCTGACAACTACTCCTCTATAATGTAGAGGAGTTGTGTGTGATTTTTCTAAAGATAAGACTAAGGCTATGAAATTTTAACAAAAGAAGCCCAGAGATAAGACAACAAATGTAATGTGGGATCCTGGGTAAAACCAAAGTAATATAACTAGAACATAAAGTTTAGTTATTAATTTATCAATATGGGTTTATCCTATCTAATAAAAGAGTAATATGCAAATTGACTGTCATTTCAACACACAAGATGGCCACCCCTATGTGGTCAAAGATGGCTGCTCCCATATGGACACAAGATGGTATTCACAAGGTGGCCTGCATGGGAGGGTAGTTGTGGGTGATCAGGCTTGTAGGGGAGCACAGTTGGGGGAGAACAGGCCTGCAGGGAAGGACAGTTGGGGGGACTCAGGCCTGAAGGGGAGAGCAGTTGGGGGAGACCAAGCCTGCAGTGGAGGACCTTTGGGGGGGCAGGCCTGAAGGAGATGACAATTGGGGGTGACCAGGCCAGCAGGGGGAGAGCAGTTGGGGGCAACCAGGCCTACAGGTGAGGGCAGTTGGGGGGGACCAGACCAGCAGGGGAGGGCAGTTGTTGGGGACCAGTCCTGCAGAGGAGAGCAGTTAGGGGTGACCAGGCTGGCAGGGGAAGACAGTTAGGGATGACCAGGCCAGCAGGGGAAGGCAGTTGGGGGGACCAGGCCTGCAGAGGAGGGCAGTTGGTGATGACTGGGCCATCAGGGAACAGCAGTTGGGGGCAATTGGGATGTCAGGAGAGTAGTTAGGCATCAAACACACTGGCAGAGGAGTGGTTATGGGGCAATCAGGCAGGCAGGCAAGCAAGTGGTTGGGACCCAGCAGTCCTGGATTGTGAAAGGGATGTCCAACTGTCCATGTAGGCCCAATTCCATAGGCCTACATGGGCAGTTGGACATTCCTTGAGGGGCCCCAGATTGGAGACAGTGCAATCTAGGCTGAGGGACACACACACCCTTTTGTGCACCAGGCCTCTAGTTAATTATAACAAATATATTGCCTCCTGCTCCTGAGGTGCTCCTGGACTGTGAGAGGAGGCAGGATGGGCTGAGAGAACCCCCTCCAGTGCATGAATTTTCATGTACCAGGCCTCTGGTCTCTATATATTAAGACCCAGCATCATAACATCCAAAACAGCTGAAGACTCGACCAAATTCCAGGCTGCATGTACAGGCTAAACTGCTGACTTCTTGGAGACAGAACAGTTGGCCCCATTGACTGGGGGATGGCTAACAGAGGAACTGGGGTCCCTAAGGCACTGATGAATCCATGGGGGACAGGTGAGTGGGCCAGCAGAAGGCAGACCACTTGGTCCCTCCTCTTGGCCCTCAGGCTCCAATCAATCAGTGGTGGAGGCGAGCCAGTACTCGAGACTGGCTCCTTTAGTGGTCTTTCAGGTTTAATCTCCAGGGGACAGGCCAGGCCGCAATGGATCAGTGCCACCAGCATGATCCTGACAGCGCTGCCAGTCTCCAGAACTCGGCCTCAGGCACTGTAGCCACTCCCCTCCATAGACTCTCCATAAGGAAGAAAGGATACCACCAGCAGTTTCAGGGGCAGCCAGTGGTTATTGCTCTCTTCTTCTTCCTCCAGGTCACTTGAGCCAGGCTCCTGCCCACCCAGATTAAGTGTGAGCACTGCACACAGAAGGAGATGTGAGTAGATAGCACACAGGCAATTAATTTCAAAAGATTTTGAACCAATCGTTTCCCTCACTGGCCTGTTGGTTTGTTCCTTTCTAAATATTTCCTCAACCACCTGACAAAAGAAGCAGATACTAATAGAAATAGTCCATTAAGGCTAATTAAAACCATTAGAATTAATTTTGTTTGGAGATTTATTGGGAAATTTGGGACTCCCGTTGAGACCATTGATGCATGCCTGGGAGTCACCTAGCAGAGACCCTGAAGCAACTGCTGCTGAGGGCTGTAACACAGTGGCTGCCCCCCTGCTCCCCACTGTGCAGGTTTGACACTAGCTCTGAGGAGCTCTAGTGCTCCTACTCCTCAGCTCACCATCACAGATGCACCTCCAACCCCTTCAGGTTGAGAGAGGAGAATAAGAGTGAAGGCCAAACTGGGAGACATTTTCTCAAGAAAGTGGAACCAGCCATTGTTTTTATGATGTGGTCTGTGAACCATTAAATGTACCCCCTTAAAATATATCCTCAGGGTGTGGCCACTGCCAGGGAGCCTGTGGGGAGCAGAGCCCTTAGATGTGAGCATTCTGTGCATTTTGGGGTCTCCTGAGGGTGTACATTCCCTGGAGGGCGAACCTCAGGCTTCAGGGAGGCCTCAGACCAGTTGTTTAAACTTACAGCTCCTACAATGTATGAAGACAGGAAAATGGGCCATGGCATTTGCATCCCGTCCCCAGGTATTATGGGTGACTCGCTAAGCTAAATGGATGGAATTGCAATAACGCCTCAGCTGACTGAAGTGGGAGGGTGCCCTGAATCCCTGGGCCTCTGTGATCAAGGGAGTCCTTGCACAAGGTGAGGGAGGCAGAAGGAGGACCTGAGGAACTGTGAGAGGCTCAGCTATTATTGCTGAAGGAAGAGGCCGGACATGGAGCTAATGATTCTCTGGAGCCCTTGGGCAGAAATCAGCCTGCCACACCCAGTATCGCCACTGTGACACCTCAACAGAACTGCAAGTCCTTCAGCGTGCGCTGCTGTGGAAACTGGGCCCCAGCGGGGGGTGAGGTCAGAGGCTCTGTGGTCAATGAGCAAGCAAGTTGGGAGTAAGTGGTGAGGAGGGTAAGGCCAGCACTTTAGAAAGTGAAGTGGACTCAGGAGTACACGGGGGAGGGAGGGGCACTGAGTGGTGCAGGAACGCTGGAGCTGGGCAGGCAGACAGCGGTGCTACACGAAAAGGGAGATGATGGTGGAGGGCAGGGAGGGCAGTAAAACCCATGAACCTGGCCAACAGGAGGCCTGGGTCTCACAGGTCCTGTGGTCAGAGTTGGGCAGCTTAGCGGACCCTCTGCTCCAGCTCTCACATGCTGTGCGAGGCTGCAGCGATAGGGAGTCTTTGGACAATGGTCATCGGGATGCAGGCAGGATCCATCCTGGAGACTGTTTGACTAGAGGCCCAGCTGCATGCTGGCTGTGGGCAGAGACCCCCTGAGGTCATAGTTACCACCCTAGCTCCTTGCCACGGCTTCTCCAGTCCCCAATGAAGCCTCCCACCATGGCTGCCCTGACTGAGCAGGACAGGCCACAGGGAGCTAAGAGAGCCCTATTCCAGCTCCCTGACTGGGCTATTAGGAGTAGCCATGGCCTCTCCCACACTGGAGAAGAAGTATTCACATGAGGCAGGACATCAGGAAGTGGGGCCATTGGGGTCTGCCCACCATCGATATCAGTCACCCTAGATCATGTCATAGTGTTGCTTGGATCCGAAATCTTGGGAAACGTTTGACTCTTGCCAACTGCGTGTCCTAGGAGAGGTCGGGTCCATTCTCCATGGTCCACATGGGCAGTTGTCAGATCTCCCAGGAGGCCTTGCAGAGGCTGTCTTGCTGGGGGGGGCCTAAAGACTCAGATCTTTTTGTCAATGTGAAAGAGTTCAAGTCTAGCATGTCAGATAGATTCCACTGTAAGAAATGTACAAATGAACAAAACAAAATAAATCTGCGAGTCAGACAAGCCAGTGTGATGTCTATTGGCAGTGTTTCTTCAGAGGGACCCTCAGAATGGTCAGCAGAAATTTCATCATCTGGGAACCCACAAAAGACTGCTCAGGACTATAGAGTCTGGAGATGTTCGCAGAATGAGTGAGTGATAATATGGTCCCTATTTCTTTAATAGAGGGGACATCTTAGGCCTTACTACACAGCCTCTGTTATGATGCATTTACATTATCCTATATAATAGAAGCCTAATATGCTAACTATCTGGTCATCTGGTAAGCCATTCAACCAATCAAAGTGTAATATGCTAATGATAAGGCCTTTCAACTGCTTGTTATGACAAGCACTGACCACCAGAGGGTAGATGCTCCAACTGGTAAATTAGCTTGCTGCTGGGTTATTGATCCAGACTGAGTGAGACAGGTCAGACATGCCGTGGAGCTCTCCCGTGGTCCCTCCCCAGCTGGCCTATCTTCCACATCCCTCCCTGGCCCCAATCATGCACCAGTGGGGTCTCTTGGCCTGGCCTGCACCCTCTCACAATCCAGGGCCCGTTGGTGGATGTCCAAGAGCCAGTTTTGGCCCTACAGCAGAACAACCAGTCTCTATGATGCACACTGACCACCAGGAGGCAGATGCTCAATGCAGGAGCTGCCCGTTGGTGGTCAGTGCAGTCCCACAGGGGGAGCACTATTCAGCCAGAAGCTGGACTCATGGCTGGCGAGTGCAGTGGCAGTAGTGGGAGCCTTTCTTGCCTCTGTGGCAATGTTAAGGATGTCTAGCTGACGGCTTACCCCATGGGGGGTAGCAGGCCTAAGCAGTCAGTTGGACATCCCCCGAGGGCTCCCAGACACCCCCCTCCCCCAGTGCATGAATTTTGTGTACTAGGCCTCTAGTATATTAGAACTATCCACTCTATTACACATCTCATAGGTATTGCTACAATTTCTAAATCGGCCACTATCTTGTAATTGACTTGATAAAGGGCTTTGGTGGGAAGGGGATACTTTACCTTTGCTTTAGGCATTCCTCCTCTGAATTGCCTTTTCTATTGTGGGGATGATGTTTTCAAACCCACTAAATGCAAGGAAACAATAGTGTCTTTCTTAGCTACTTGTAAAAGGTCATATGGAAAATGAGCATGGTCAGAATAGCTTCAGCTAGACATGCAGCCACATGTATAAATGAGCACATTGAAAGCAATAAGAACATTGTTTGTCAGAGTTAACCCCTTGCTTACACAAAAATCAGCAGAATGCTTTCCTACCCAATTGTTTTAAATTGATGTGTGAAATAAAAATAACAGGAGTAAATCACTGAAATCCTTACTTGATCTGTTAGTGCTGGGAGCTCTGAGAAGATCCAATGTATGGAGGTGGTGCCTAAGGGAAGATGCTGCTCACTAAGTAGGTAAGGATTTTTTCTTCTAGGTCCCTCTTAGGATAAGTTGTAGGAAAACCTTTGAAGGCCTCTAACACTATAAAGATTATGCTCTCCAACACATGTCAAAAGAAAAGTAACAATTACACTATAAATAAGAAAATAGCAGAAAAAATATATAAAATATTCTGACCTGTAATCTGTTTTTTTTTCATGTAATTACTTTAATAATTTAAAAAATATATAAAGCTTTTTCAAAATTTTTTTCTCACAATTTAGTGTTCTTGTTTATTGAGAACTAAATACTTGCATTGTTTTTGGGAAATATAGCACTGGTTCAGATCCCCTTCTCAGAAAACCCCCAAAATTACTTCTCAGTAGGATGGTCTACTCACAGATATACTTTATACATATATACTTTATACTGATATTTTTATACTGATCTAAGATTACTGTTTACTTTTTGTTGGAATATGACTGCTTTAAAAAGAAACTGGTGAGGTTAGGTCATCTTCAGATTTCTGAAAATATTTTATTATAATAGACCTAACCATTTGGAGGGTGGGAAAATAGTCTTCAATAAAACTATATCCAACAGCAAATATAAAAATACTTTAATTCATTTTCTACAATGTTATGTTTTTAAATTTTTAAAAATCTACTTTATGATTACCATGTATAAGCAAGAAGGTACTTGAACATATACTGTGTTGTTAGAAACTCTTGTAAATAAACATAAATAATGGCTTTAAAGAAATGTTTTTTGGCGGCTTTGTTTAATTCACATGCAAAGAGTGTATTTGCTTCTCCAGTAAGGGATACATGAAAATCCAAGCGCTCTGACCTATGTGTGAGACGCACACATGAGGATAAATAGTAATAATAATAATAATAATAATAATAATACTCAAAAAAATGATGGTAGAATAGACAGACGTGTCCCGAGCCTTATCCTGGAGCAGATAGAAAGAACAGCTAAGGGTCGCATGGGAAGTTTTTTTTTTGATGAGTTAAGGGACAACTATTCTCCAGGAGAAGGTGGGGGACTCTTAGATAGGGCTCCCCTGACCGGGCAGCCCCCACTGCTACTGGGTTCCCTCCAGGAGCCACTGGCTTGGAAGCGGAGACCACACCATTTTGAAGAAGAAAATGGTTGTTATTGGAAGCCTGAAAATCTAGAACTATGACACCCATCAAACAGCTGCGAGCCACAGAACACTGGTTCCATATTGGTGCAAACATGCAAATTCAGAGGAGCTTTATACTCCACCACAGAAAGGTTAGATTTCGCCTGGGATAAGGTGAGGTCTCTGTCCCAGCAGGACTGAGAAAGATGCACACGGAGGGAGCTGGAGACCGGGGGAAGTCTGCGTCTAGAAAAATCCATAGCTGTTGGGGCTGGCATAACCCATGAATGTAGAAGGGAGTCCTCAGAGCTGCTGACAGAAAGGGATCTCTAAAAAGCAACCATTTTGATCTGACGCAAAAGAACAGCCTAAAAATTTTAAAAGTGTGCCTGCTGCTTAGACACAAGGGGGACAAAAAGACTGTACAGACTTGCACATAGCCCTGGAGTTTGCACATTTATGCTTTTTCCTCTTTAATTCTTTGCTTCTGATTACTAAGCCCAATACATAGGATCACCCAATTGGGGACACCCTAACAGACTGCAGGGGAAAGTTGTTTTCTGGAACCTGGGGATCAGAGTGGGGAATAACCATCAGAGAACAAGCTCTGGGGAAACCCACTCCCACAGACTGGTATTGAGTGCCACAGGGAAAGCAGGCTGAAAGCACAAGCTGGAGGGAACTTATAAACCTGAAGGTCAATCCAGAAACACTACCACCCAGGAGTTGAATCACAAAATGACTCTTGTGTAATCACAAATACAGGATTATAAGAAATTAAGACACATTTCCTGCTTAAAAATCAAGACTGGCTTACAACACTGAAGAGCAGTGGAATGCAGGGAACTGCAATACTGCCCTGACTGGGAAACAAGCATGCCAAGCAGAACAATAAAGGAAGTGACTGACCTTCACTACTGCAGATTTAAAAAAATTTTTTTTTTACTTTTTGTTTTTTTCATCTTTTACTTAAGAAACTATGTTTTTTCTTTTTTCCTCATTTGATTTTACCTTTTTAATTATTACATTTTTATTTTCAATCAGTATTATTACTATTATTATTTTACCTTTTTTAAGTGTCATTTTATTTTCTCTTTATTTTACTTTGGGATTAGAGTTCTACATTCTATTTTCATCTTTACTTCAGCATCATTTTAGTCTATCTCAAATCTTATCTTTATGCCATCACTCTCCTACTAACTTTACCTCTTTTATTGTCCTGTTTCTCTTACCGTTTCCCTACTTTAAATTTTTCCTGTTCTTTCTTTTTACCCCCTGTAAAATTTCACCCTACTTATATATCTAATTTCCAATCCCCTGCTCCAGGTCCAGACACACCTCTCTCTTACCTGTCTTCACTATCTAAAAAAATGTTTTTCTCTCTGTCCTTTTGTTGTTGCTTGCTTGAATGTTGATTATATTGATTTTTTATGTTTGTTTGTGAGAGTGTTTTGCATATTATTTCTTTTGTTTTTTTTTTTGTTTGTTTTGTTCTTGTTTGTTATTTTTGCTTCTGTTTTCCCTCACTTCACTTGATATTAGTTGTAGTTTGTAGTTTGTATTCATCTCCAGGTACTTGATGCTGGCATTTGTTGGGATTATTGATGTTCTATTGGAGTTTCCTCCCTATATATATAATTTGTTCCCTTTTTATTTCTTATACTCTTTTTTTTCTCTTTTTTTCTTTTGCCAATTTCCTTTTTGCACTCCTTTTTTTTTTCTCTTTTTATTTTTCTTCTATCCTCTAATTTGCCTTTCTCTGGTGGCCACCTTTATTTGAGGTTATTAACATCATGAATACATTTCTGTTCATTTCCCTGTGCATTTTACCTAGTTGTGTTTTATTTTGTGCCTTTAAATCATTGTAGGAGAGAGAGAACTACAAAACCAGACACCTGGAGAAGAGAGACTATGGGGAGACAAAGAAACAACCTACATATGAAAGAAAAACAGGCATCATCAGAAAAGGAAATAAACAAAATGGAGGTTAGCAACCTCTCAGACAAAGAATTCAGAGGAATGGTCATAAAGTGGCTGAAGAGAATGGAAGACAAATTTGACAATAGGAGTAAGAGCCAAGAGGAAATGAAGAACCAAGAAGAAAAGAAAAATGACATCACTGCTGTAAAGAACTCAATAGAAAGCATCAAGAGTAGACTAGAAGAAACAGAGGATCATATCAGTGAGCTAGAATACAAGGTAGGAAAAAAATACCCAAGTAGAGCAGCTTTTAGAAAAATAAATTAAAAAGCAGGGGGAGAGTTTAAGGGAACTTTGGGGCAACATGAAACAAAACATCTGCATAAAAGGACTCCAGAAGGAGGGGAAACTGAGCAAGGAAAAGAAAACCTCTTTGAAGAAATAATAACAGAAAACTTCCCTGATATAGAGAAGAAAAAACCCACACAAATCCAAAAAGCTCACAGAGTCTCAAGCAAAATGACCCTCAAAAGACCGATGCCAAGGCACATTATAATTAAATTGGCAAACACCAATGACAAAGTAAAAATGTTAAAAGTGGCAAGAGAGAGACAGAAAGTTAACTACAAAGGAACAAACATCAGACTAGCGACTGATATCTCAATAGAAACTCATCAGTCCAAAAGGGAATAGAATGAAATATATAAAGTCATGCAACTGAAGGGTCTAAATCCAAGAATACTGTACCCAGCAAGGCTATCAATCAAAATTGAAGGTGAAATCAGAGATTAACAGGCAAAAAAAGGACTAAGGGAATGTATTACCACCAAACCCACAATGCAAGAAATGCTAAAAGACCTGCTGTTAAAAAGAAAAAAAGTAAAGAAAATAAATAAGAAGTGAAGAAGGAATACAGGGGTAAAGAATAAAAATGGCAAAAAAATAAGTACCTATCAATAATAACTTTAAATGTAAATGGATTAAATGTCCCAATGAAAAGACATAGGGTAACAGATGGATAAGAAACATGATCCATATATTTACTGTCTATAAGAAACTCAACTCAGAGAGGAGAGAAAATGGCGGCGGAGTAAACAGATGCGTTTGGAGCTTTGTCCCTGGGCAGAAGGAGAGAGAGCAGCTGAGAGTCACACTGGGAGGGTTTGGTGGCAAGTTAAGAGTCAGTTATCCTCCAGGAGAAGGCAGGGAACTGCTGGACGGGGCTCTCCTGGCTGGGAAGCGGCACTGCCAAGGGGTTTTTGTCCGCCCGAGCCACCAGCAGGAACGCGGAGACCACGCCATCTTTCAGAGAGAGGTAGATGTCTACAGCCATCTGAAGCTGGCAGCTGCGTACCCATCAAGCAGCTGGGGACCTGGGGACCCAGAACTCCGCTCTCCAATTGGCACGGACACGCAGCGGACTCAGAGATCCATGGAGCACACGGAGAGGTCAGATTGCTCCTGGAATAAGAGGGAGGTCTGGAAGCTGCGACTGACGGAGGCACCCGCGGAACAGCCTTGGACCCAGAGCACGGCTATCCAGGCAGCGTGATGCACAGGCGACGGATTTGGAGATCCATGCATCCTGAGGAAGGGTCAGATTTTGCCTGTGTCAGGGTGAGGTCTCCTACCCCTGCACAACAGAGACGTGCACGCCTTGGGAGCCTGGCTGCGGGAAAGCTGCCTCTGGAGAGGTGGTCAGGGCATGATCCCTAAGTGTGGAGGCAAACCCTCTGAGCTGTTGTCAGAAGAGAGCTCTGGAAAACGACTCCTTTTTTTTTTTTTCTGGCGCAGAAGGACAGCCTGGGAATTATTGCAGTGTCCAGGCTGCAAAACCCCCACAAACTGGCTTTGAGAACCATAGAGTAGCAGGATCTGAGCACAGCCTAGAGAGGTCCCGTGCTTTGTCTCAGAGATCAATTCTGAAACACTGCCACCCAGTGGATGATGCACAAATTGACTCTAGCATAAGCAAAAAAGAATAAAGAGATTAAAACACCAAGCGGGGAACACAGGGAACTGCAATACCTTCCCTACTGGGAAACAGGAGTGCCAAGCAGAATAATAGTGGAAGTGAAGGACCATCATAATTTTTTTTGTTCTTTTTTTCTTTTTCCTTTTTTTTCTGTTCTTTTTTTTTATTTTTCATTTTCACATATTTTAATTAAAACACTATTTTTTTTCTTTCTGCATCAATTTATTTTTCCTTTTTAATTATTACATTTTTGTTTTAAACTAGTATTATTATTTACTATTAGTACTTTACCTTTTTGGAAAAAAAGTGTCATTTTGTTTTCTATTTATTTTATTTCGGGATTAGAGTTCTACATTCTATTTTCATCTTTCCTTTAGCATAATATTACTCCAACTCAACTCTACCTTTATGCCAACACTTTCCTCCTAATTTTCCCCATTTTGTTGTCTTAGTTCTCTTTCCCTTTTCCAACTTTAGATTATCCCTATTCTTTCCCTTTACCTGGTTAAAATTTCACCCCATTTATGTATCTAATTTCAAATCACCTACTACAAGTCCACACAAACCTCTCTCTTCTTGCCTTCACTAGCCAAAAAGTTTTTTTCCTCTATGTCCTTTTGTTGCTATTTGCCTAAAAAGTGATTATATCAATTTTTTGAAATTTTTTGTGAGATTCTTTTAGTTTATTCAACTTGTTTTATTTTGCTTTTTGCTTGCTTTGTTTTTTACCTCTCTTTTCCCTCACCTCCCTCGATACCAGTTGCTATTTACAATTTACATTAAGTTCTAGGTACTGGTTGCTGGCCTTTATTGGATATAGTGACTGTTCTATTACTGTTTTCTCCTGACATCTATATTTTGTTCCTCCTTTCATTCTTATACGCTTTCTTTTCTCTCTGACTTTTTTCTCCTCCTCTTTCCTTCTCCTTTTTATTTTCTTATTTTATTTTATTTTTTTGTTCATTTATATATCTTTTTTTTTCTTTTTTTCCTTGCTCTCCCAATTTGATTTGGCATTTCTTTCTTTTCTTTTTTCCTCATTTTCCTCTTCTTCTTTCTCTATTTACCCCCAATTTGTCCTTCATTGGTGGTCACCTTATTTGTGATTATTAACATCCTGAATACATTTCTACTCAGCATCTTGTGTGCTGTACCTAGTCGTGTTGTAGTTTGTGCTTCTCAATCAACGTAGGAGAGAGAAGTACATAACCAGACACCCGGAGAAGAAAGACCACTGGTAGAAAAAGAAACAGCCCACATAAGACAGAAAGGCAGGTTTCACCAGAAAAGGAAGTAAATGAAATAGAAGCAGAAACAAGCCTGCCAGAGAAAGAGTTCAGAGAAACGATCATAAGGTGGTTTAAAAGATTGGAAGACAAATTCGACAATATGAGTAAGAGCCAGGATGAAGTGAAAAGAGCCAAGAGGAGGTGAAGAAGCAGCAAGAAGAAATGCAGAAGAAATTAGATGAGGTGCACAATAAACAAGAAGTAATGAACAATGACATCACTGCTATAAAGAACTCAATAGAAAGCATCAAAAGTAGACTAGAAGAAGTAGAGGACCGCATCAGTGAGCTAGAAGACATGGTAGGAAAAAATACCCAAGTACAGCAGCTTCTAGAAAAAAAAAGTTAAAAAGCAAGAGGAGAGCCTAAGGGGACTTTGGGATAACATAAAACAAAACAACATCCGTATAATTGGGGTTCCAGAAAGAGTGGAAACTGAACAAGGATTAGAGAACATGTTTGAAGAAATAATGACAGAAAAATTTCCCCAGTAAAGAAAAGAAAAAATCTACACAAATCCAAGAAGCTCAAGAGTCCCAAGCAAAATGAACCCCAACAAACCGACACCAAGGCATATTATAATTAAATTGGCAAACACTGACGACAAAGTAAGAATCTTAAAAGCAGAGAGAAACAGAAAGTTACCTACAAAGGAACTCCCATAAGACTAGCTACTGACTTCTCAACAGAAATTCGTCAGGCTAGAAAGGAATGGGATGAAATATACAAAGTCATGCAAAGGAAGAGTCTGAATCCAAGAATACTGTACCCTGCAAGCCTCTCAATCAAAATTGAAGGTGAAATCAAAAGCTTCAAAGACAAAAATGGACTAAGGGAATATATTATCACCAAACCAGCAATGCAAGAAATGTTAAAGGGTCTGCTGTAATAAAAAGAAAGAGGTAGCGAAGAAGGAGCTCGGGGGTAAGGACTAAAAATGACAACAGATAAGTACTTATCAATAATAACTTTAACTGTAAACGGATTAAATGCTCCAATCAAAAGACATAGGGTAACCGATTGGATAAGAAAACATGATTCATATATCTGCTGTCTGCAGGAAAACCACCTCAGGAAAAGAGACGCACACAGATTGAGGGTGAAGGGATGGAAGATGGTATTTCAGGCAAATGGAAATGAAAAAAAAAGCTGGGGTTGTAATACTTATATCTGACAAATTAGATGTCAAAGTGAAGGATGTAATAAGAGATAAAGAAGGCCACTTCATAATACTAAAGGGAACAATCCAACAAGAAGAAATAACTCTGGTAAACATATATGCACCCAATATAGGAGCACCTAAATACATAAAAAATCTCTTGGAGGATATTAAGGGAGAGATTGACAGCAATACAATCATAGTAGGAGACTTTAATATCCCACTGTCACCATTGGACAAATCCTCTAAACAAAAAATCAGCAAAGAAACAGGAATCATAAATGACTCACTAGACCAGATGGAATGAACTGACATCTTCAGAACATTTCACCCCAAAGCCACAGAATATACATTCTTCTCCAGTGCACATGGGTCATTTTCAAAGATAGATCACATATTGGGTCATAAGAAAAGTCTCTTCAAATTCAAGAAGATAGAAATCATATCAAGCATTTTCTCAGACCACAGTGGCATAAAACTGGAAATCAAATATAATAAAAACAATAGAAAGAAATCAAACACATGGGGTCTAAACAGTATGCTATTGAACAATGACTGGGTAACCAGAGAGATGAAGGAAAAAATGAAGAACATCATGGCAACAAATGACAACGACGACACAATACAAAATTTATTGGACACAGTGAAGGCAGTCTTGAGAGGGAATTTCATAGCCCTACAAGCCTAGTGCAAAAAAACAGGAAACAATGGTAATAAACCACCTAAATCTACAACTCAAAGAGCTAGAAGGAGAGCAACAAGAAAAGCCCAGTGTAATCAGAAGGAAGGAAATAGTGAAGATCAGAGCAGAGATAAACAACTTGGAGACCAAAGAAACAATTCAACAGACCAACAAAATAAAGAGCTGGTTCTTTGAAAGGATAAACAAGATTGATGGACCTCTAGCCAGGCTCATCAAGAAGCAAAGAGAGAAGACCCAAATAAACAAAATCAGTAACGAAAGAGGAGAAATAACAACAGACCCTGTGGAAATACAAAGGATTGTTAAAAAATACTATGAACAACTCTGGACAACCTGCAAGAAATAGACATTTTCCTAGAAAAATATAACTTCCCAAAACTCAATGAGGAGGAAGCCAAACATCTCAATAGTCCAATAACTATGGAAGAAATTGAAGCAGTAATCAAAAAGCTTCCAGCAAATAAAAGCCCGGGACCAGATGCCTACAAAGGAGAGTTTTACCAAACATTCAAGGAAGAATTAAAACCTATCCTCCTCAGACTATTCAAAAACATTCAAGAAGAAGGAAAACTTTCTTTTTTTTTTTAAATTAAATCTTTATTATTCAGATTATTACATTTGTTTCTCTTTTTTTCCCCTCTATAGCACCCCTCCACCCAGCTCCCACCCTCCCTCTGCCCTTAGCTCCCTCCCATTGATCTCCTCCATAGGTGTATGATTTTTGTCCAGTCTCTCCCTGTACGCCCTTCACCCCTTTCCCCCTAAGAATTA
>PVJN01003968.1:40470-94947 GCA_004026805.1 Lasiurus borealis | reverse complement strand
CTTTGACCTCTGCATGGAAAAAGCTGTGGCCTGAGGCCATAGCCAAAAGGACCTTCGAAGGATTCGAACCCGAGGTACCAGTGGAGGAGGAGATAGTGTCTCTGGGAAAATCCATGGGCCTGGAGGTGGATGAGAGAGACGTGAATGAGCTTGTCGAGGAGCACTCTCTGGAACTCACCATGGAGGAGTTACAAGAGTTCCAGTCTCAGCAACATGTGGAGGTTCTCCAAGAAATTGGTTTCGAGGAGGAGCCAGAGGTGGAGGAGATCTCTACAAATGAGATAAAGGAGATCTTAGGAATGTGGGAGAGGGGGGTCACACTTCATGGAAAAGAAACACCTCAAAAAAGTTGCTACTGGTCGTGCATTGGAGCTGTTCAATGAAACTTGCCTCACCCATTTCAGAAACATTCTGAAAGGGAGGAAGAGGCAAACCTCGTTGGACACCCATTTTTTGAAATCGGCCAAAAATGCAAAGACCAGTGGCAATTAAGTTCAGTGAAGATTAGTTAAGTTACATTCAGTTTAGGGATAAAGTGTAGCATTAAGAGTGTAACGAGTAGGTAAATACACTTTATAAAACCAGTTTATTCCTTTACATTCTCTTTTATTATGTTTTTATACAATATTTGTCATTTATAAATACATTTTTCTTATTCAAAAACAAGAACAGCTGGGGTGAGACTTGAAGGGGAAGAGAAAATGGCGGTGGAGTAGACAGATGCCTCTGGAGCTTTGTCGCTGGGCACAGGGAGAGAGAGCAGCTGAGAGTCGCATTGGGAGTGTTTGTTGGCAAGTTAAGAGTCAGTTATCCTCCAGGAGAAGGTGGGGGACTGCTGGACGGGGCTCTTCCGGCCAGGCAGCCCCACTGCCACCGGGTTTTTGTCCGCTGGAGCCACCAGCGTGAACGCTGAGACTGCACCATCTTGCAGAGGGAGGTGAATGTCTGCGGCGGTCTAAAGCCTGCGGCTGGGGCACCCATCAAGCAGCGGGGGACCCAGGGACCCAGAACTCCGCTCTCCAATCAGCGCAGATACATGGCAGAATCAGAGATCCACAGAGCACAGGGAAAGGTCAGATTTCGCCTGGGATAAGAGCGAGGTGGATGTCTGCGGAGGTCTGAAAGCTGCGGTTGACGGAGGCACCCACTGAGCAGCTGGGGACCCAGAGCATGGCTTTCCAGGCAGTGCAGATGCTCGGGTGGCGGATTCGGAGATCCACAGGGCGTGGAAGGGTCAGATTTCGCCTGGGACAGGGTGAGGTCTCCTACCCCCGCACAACAGAGACTCGCACACTGTGGGAACTGGGCTGCAGGAAAGCTGCCTGTGGAGAGGACCCCAGAGGTGGTCAGGGCGTGATCCCTAAGTGTGGAGGCAAATTCTCTGAGCTGTTGACAGAGGGGAGCTCTGGAAAATGACTCGTTTTATTCTGGGGCAGAGGGACAGCCTGGGAGTTATTACAGTGTCCCGGCTGCAGGATCTAAGCACAGCCTAGAGAGGTCCTGTGCTTTGTCTCAGAGATCAATTCCGAAACACTGCCACCCAGTGGATGACACGCATATTGACTCTCGCATAACCACAAAAGAATAAAAATATTAAAACACCAAGAGGGGAACACAGGGAACTGCAATACCTTCCCTACTGGGAAACAGGAGTGCCAAGCAGAAGAATAGTGGAAGTGAAGGACCATTCTATTTTTTTTTTCTTTTTTGTCTTTTTCCATTTTTCTTTTTCTTTTTTTTATTTTTCATTATTACATATTTTAATTAAAAGACTATTTTTTTTCTTTCCACCTCAATTGATTTTAACTTTTTAATTATCACATTTTTGTTTTAAACTAGTATTATTAATTACTACTAGTACTTTACCTTTTGGGAAAAAAACAAGTGTCATTTTGTTTTCTCTTTATTTTATTTTGGGATTAGAGTTCTACATTCTATTTTCATCTTTCCTTTAGCATAATTTTACTCCAACTCACCTCTACCTTTATGCCAACACTTTCCTCCTAACATTCCCTATTTTGTTGTCTTGTTTCTCTTTTCCTTTTCCAACTTTAGATTCTCCCTATTCTTTCTCTTCACCTGGTTAAAATTTCACCCCATTTATATATCTAATTTCAAATCCCCTACTACAAGTCCACACAAACCTCTTTCTTCTTGTCTTCACTAGCCAAAAAGTTGTTTTTCTCTATGTCCTTTTGTTGCTATTTGCCTGAGTGATTATATCGATTTTTTTGAATTTTTTTGTGAGATTGTTTTAGTTTATTCTACTTGTTTTATTTTACTTTTTGCTTGCTTTGTTTTTTACCTCTCTTTTCCCTCACCTCCCTTGATACCAGCTGCTATTTGCAGTTTGTATTAATAACTAGGTATTGGTTGCTGGCCTTTATTGGGATTAGTGAATGTTCTATTGGAGTTGTCTCCTGACATCTATATTTTGTTCCCCTTTTCTCTCTTATATGCTTTCTTTTCTGGCTGACTTTTTTCTCTTCCTCTTTTCTTCTCCTTCTTCTCCTTTTTATCTTCTTATTTTATTTTATTTTTTTGTTCATTTATTTTTTTTCTCACTCTCCCAATTTGATTTTGGCATTTCTTTCTTTTCTTTTTTCCTCATTTTCCTCTTCTTCTTTCTCTATTTATCTCTAATTTGTCTTTCATTGGTGGTCACCTTATTTGTGACTATTAACATCTTGAATACATTTCTACTCAGTGCCTTGTGTGCTGTACCTGGTCGTGTTGTAGTTTGTGCCATTAAATCAATCTGCTACATAACCAGAAACCAGGAGAAGAAAGACCATGGGGAGAAAAAGAAACAGCCCACATAAGACAGAAAGGCAGGTTTCACCAGAAAAGGAAGTAAACGAAATAGAAGCAGAAATAAGCCTGCCAGAGAAAGAGTTCAGAGAAATGATCATAAGGTGGATGAAAAGAATGGAAGACAAAATAGACAATCTGAGTAAGAGCCAAGAGGAAATGAAGAAAACCCAAGAGGAGATGAAGGAGTGGCAAGAAGAAATGCAGAAGAACCCAGAGGAGGTGCAGAATAAACAAGAAGAAATGAAAAATGACATCACTGCTATAAAGAACTCAATGGAAAGCATCAAAACTAGACTAGAAGAAGCAGAGGACCGCATCAGTGAGCTAGAAGACATGGTAGGAAACAATACCCAAGTACAGCAGCTTCTAGAAAAAAAAGTTAAAAAACAAGAGGAGAGCCTAAGGGAACTTTAGGATAACATGAAACAAAACAACATCTGCATAATTGGGGTTTCCAGAAAGAGTGGAAACTGAACAAGGATTAGAGAACGTGTTTGAAGAAATAATGACAGAAAATTTCCCCAATATAGGAAAGAAAAAACCCACAAAAATCCAAGAAGCTCACAGAGTCCCAAGCAAAATGAACCCCAACAAACCAACACCAAGGCACATTATAATTAAATTGGCAAACACTGACGACAAAGTAAGAATCTTAAAAGCAGCCAGAGAGAAACAGAAAGTTACCTACAAAGGAACCCCCATAAGACTAGCTACTGACTTCTCAAGAGAAACTCATCAGGACAGAAGGGAATGGAATGAAATATACAAAGTTATGCAAAGGAAGGGTCTGAATCCAAGAATACTGTACCATGCAAGACTCTCAATCAAAATTGAAGTTGAAATCAAAAGCTTCACAGACAAAAAAGGACTAAGGGAATATATTATCACCAAACCAGCAATGCAAGAAATGTTAAAGGGTCTGCTGTAATAAAAAGAAAGAGGAAGCGAAGAAGGAACTCAAGGGGGTAAGGACTAAAAATGGCAACAGATGAGTACTTATCAATAATAACTTTAAATGTAAACGGATTAAATGCTCCAATCAAAAGACATAGGGTAACTGATTGGATAAGAAAACATGATCCATATATCTGCTGTCTGCAAGAAACCCACCTCAGGAAAAGAGATGCACACAGACTGAGGGTGAAGGGATGGAAAATGGTATTTCAGGCAAATGGAAATGAAAAAAAAGCTGGGGTTGCAATACTTATATCTGACAAATTAGATGTCAAAGTGAAGGACATAATAAGAGATAGAGAAGGCCACTTCATGATACTACAGGGAACAATCCAACAAGAAGAAATAACTCTGGTAAACATATATGCACCCTATATAGGAGCACCTAAATACATAAAAAAAACTCCTGGAGGATATTAAGGGAGAGATTGACAGCAATACAATCATAGTAGGGACTTTAATACCCCACTGTCACCATTGGACAAATCCTCTAAACAAAAAATCAGCAAAGAAACATCAATCCTAAATGACTCACTAGACCAGATGGAATTAATCGACATCTTCAGAACATTTCACCCCAAAGCCACAGAATATATATTCTTCTCCAGTGCACATGGGACATTTTCAAAGATAGATCATATGTTGGGTCATAAGAAAAGTCTCTTCAAATTCGAGACGATAGAAATCATATCAAGCATTTTCTCAGACCACAGTGGCATAAAACTGGAAACCAACTATAATAAAAACAATAGAAAGAAATCAAACACATGGAGACTAAACAGCATGCTATTAAACAATGACTGGGTAATCAGAGAGATCAAGGAAGTGATAAAAAGCATCATGGCAACAAATGACAATGACAACACAACAATCCAAAATTTATGAGACACAGTGAAAGCAGTCTTAGAGGGAAGTTCATAGCCCTACAAGCCTACTGCAAAAAACAGGAAACAATGGTAATAAATTACCTAAACCTACAACTAAAGGAGCTAGAATGAGAGCAACAAGAAAAGCCCAGTGTACACAGAAGGAAGGAAATAGTGAAGATCAGAGCAAAGATAAACTACTTGGAGTCCAAAGAAACAATTCAAAAGATCAACAAAACAAAGACCTGGTTCTTTGAAAGGATAAACAAGATTGATGGACCTCTAGGCAGGTTCACCTAGAAGCAAAGAGATTAGACCCAAATAAACAAAATCAGAAATGAAAGAGGAGAAATAACAACAGACCCTGTGGAAATACAAAGGATAATTAAAAAATACTATGAACAACTCTATTCCAACAAATCGGACAACCTGCAAGAAATGGACATTTTCCTAGAAAAATATAACCTTCCAAAACTCAATGAAGAGGAAGCCAAATATCTCAATAGTCCAAGAACTATGGAAAAAAAATGAAGCAGTAATCAAACAGCTTCCAGCAAATAAAAGCCCGGGACCAGATGGATACACAGGAGAGTTTTAACAAACATTCAAGGAAGAATTAAAACCTATCCTCCTCAGACTATTCAAAAACATTCAAGAAGAAGGAACACTTCCAAACACCTTCTTATGAAGCCAGCATCACCCTAATACCAAAAAATAGATAAAGACAACACAATGAAAGAGAATTATAGGCCAATATCTCTCATGAACATAGATGCCAAAATTCTCAACAAAATTCTAGCAAATCTGATTCTGCAGTACATCAGAAAGATCATACACCATGACCAAGCAGGATTCATCCCAGGAATGCAGGGATGGTACAATATCCGCAAATCAATAAATGTGATACATCACATAAACAAATTGAAAGATAAAAATCACATAGTCATATCAATTGATGCAGAAAAAGCATTTGACAAAATCCAACACCCTTTCTTGATAAAAACTCTCAGCAAAGTGGGAATAGAAGGATCATACCTCAACATCATAAAAGCCATATATGATAAACCCACAGCTAACATCATACTCAATGGGCAAATATTAAAACCATTTCTCCGAAGAACAGTAACAAGACAGGGATGCCCACTCTCACCTCCCCTGTTTGACATAGTACTGGAAGTATTAGCCATTGCAATTAGACAAGAAGAAGAAATAAAAGGCATCCAAATTAAAAAAGACGAAGTAAAGCTGTCCTTATTTGCAGATGACATGATATTGTATATAAAAAACCCAAAGGACTCCATTCCAAAACTAATTGACTTAATTAATGAATTTGGCAATGTAGCAGGATACAAAATTAATGCTAAGAAGTCTGTGGCATTTCTATACACTAATAGTGAAATTACAGAAAGAGAAACTAAAAAAGCAATCCCATTTACCATCCCACCAAAATAATTAAGATACCTAGGAATAAACCTAACTAAAGAGGTAAAAGATCTATATGCAGAAAACTACAGGACACTGAAAAAAAGTGATAGAGGAAGATGTTAACAGATGGAAGAGCATACCATGCTCATGGATTGGGAGAATCAACATCATTAAAATGTCCATACTACCCAAAGCAATTTACAGATTCAATGCACTACCCATTAAAATACCAACGACATATTTCACAGACCTAGAAAAAATTCTTCATAGATTCATCTGGAACAAAAAAAAAGACCACGAATAGCTACAGCAATTCTGAGAAAGAAGAATAAAGTAGGTGGGATCTCAATACCAGATTTCAAGCTATACTACAAAGCAACTGTTCTCAAGACAGCCTGGTACTGGCACAAGAACAGACAGATAGACCAATGGAATAGAATAGAGAACCCTGATATCCAACCAAAACACTATGCTCAACTAATATTTGACAAAGGAGGCATGAACATTCAATGAAGCCAAGATAGCCTCTTCAATAAATGGTGCTGGGAAATTCGACAGATACATGCAAAAAAATGAAACTGGACCACCAACTTACACCAAATACAAAAATAAACTCCAAATGGATACAGGACTTAAACATTAGAAGGGAAACCATAAAAATACTAGAGGAATCCACAGGCAGCACAATCTCAGATATATGCTGAAAGAACTTCTTCACTGATATTGCTCCAAAGGCAATGGAAGCTAAAGAAAAAATAAACAAATGGGACTACATCAAAATGAAAAGCTATTGCACAGCAAAAGAAACCATCAACAAAACAACAAGGAAGATCATTGTATGGGAGAACATATTTGCAAATGTTATCACTGATAAAGGTTTAATCTCCGAAATCTACAGCCAACTTATACAACTTAATAAAAGGAAGATGAACAATCCAATAAAAAAAATGGGCAACGGACCTAAATAGAACCTTTTCACAAGACGACAGAAGGAAGGCCAAGAGATACATGAAAACATGTTCAAAGTCATTAATCATGTGAGAGATGCAAATCAAAACGACAATGCGATACCATCTTACACCAGTCACAATGGCAATCATCAACAAATCACCAAAGACAAGTGTTGGCGAGGATGCGGAGAAAATGGAACCCTTGTGCACTGTTGGTGGGAATGCAGACTGGTGCAGCCACTGTGGAGAACAGTATGGAGTTTCCTCAAAAAACTAAAAATGGATCTCCTATTTGACCCTGTAATCCTACTCTTAGGAATTTATCCTAAGAAATCACAAACACCAATTAGAAAGGATTTATGCACACCTATGTTCTTAGCAGCACAATTTACAATAGCTACAATTTGGAAACAGCCTAGGTGCCCATCAGCAGATGAGTGGATCAGAAAACTGTGGTACATCTACACAATGGAATTCTATGCTGCCATTAAAAAGAAGGAATTCTTACCATTTGCAGCAACCTAGTTGGAACTGGAGAGCTTTATGCTTAGTGAAATAAGCCAGTCAATGAGGAGAAGCATCACATGATCTCACTCATTTGTAGATAATAAAGAACATTATAAACTGATGAACAAAAGGATAGATACAGAGGCAGTAAAGCTTCAAACAGACTGTGAAATTACAGTAGGAAGATTAAAGTTAGGTGAGGTAGATAAGAGATCAATCAAAGGACTTGTATGCATACATATAAGCATAACCAATGAACATAGACACTGGGGGGTTGGGGTATGCTTGGAAGGGATGGGGGGCAATGGGGAGATATGTATAAAAAATTAATAAAAATTGAAAAAAAAGGAAAAAAAAGAACAACTGGGGTGGCATTTTGGGGACTGGAATGGATTAACGGCATTTCAATTGATTTCAATTGGGAAATTTGCTTTGAGATATGAGCAACTTGATATATGAGCAAGGTTATGGAACGAATTAAACTTGCATCTTGAGGTACCACTGTACTGTTTTTCCCTTTGTAGCACAATGAATTTAAAATGATTTAGCTTGGATAGCATGGCTCAGTATTTGAGTTTCGATCTGTGAACCAGGAGCTCACAGTTGGTTGGGTTCCTGCGTTCATGCCT
Organism: Lasiurus borealis; assembly: GCA_004026805.1. Taxonomy (NCBI): domain Eukaryota; kingdom Metazoa; phylum Chordata; class Mammalia; order Chiroptera; family Vespertilionidae; genus Lasiurus; species Lasiurus borealis. The sequence goes on along the minus strand of PVJN01003968.1, from coordinate 86,802 downwards.
GGATTGAGGGCTTGATCCCAAGTGTGCAGTGTGCAGGAGGCAACTGATCAATGATTCTCTCTCATCATTGATATTTCTATCTCTCTCTTTCCCTCTCCCTTCCTCTCTGAAAATCAATAAAAATATTTTTTAAATGAATCAAAGACCTAAATATAAGATCTGAGAAAATAAAGTACATAGAAGAAAACAGGTACTAAATTTATGGACCTTGGTCATAAGGACATTTTATAAATTTGACCCCAAAGACAAGGAAAGTTAAGGCACAAATAAATTAATGGGACAACATCAAACTAAAAATCTGCACAGCAAAAGAAACCGACAATGAAACAAAAGGGCAACTAACTAAAGGGGAGATATTTGCAAGCAACATTTCAGACAAGGGATTAATATTCAAAATATATTAAGAACTCACATAATTCAACACCAAAAACACTCCAATTAAAAAATGAGCAGAGGACCTGAACAGATAAGAAATCATACACATGGTCATCAAATGTATGAAAAGATGTTCAACTCAAAACTACAATGACAGACCACCTCACACCTTACAGAACAGCTATTCTCAACAAGATAGGTAATAAGTGTTGGAGAGATTATGAAGAAAAATGAACCCTCATTCACTCCTGGTAAGAAATAAATTGTTACAGCCATGATGGAAAACTGGTGGTTTCTCAAAAACTAAAAATAGAGTTACCATATGACTCAGCAATCCTTCTGTGTATTTACCCCAAAACCTCAAAAATATGTATTCACAAAGACATATATGTACCCCTATGTTCATTGCAGCATTATTTCACAGTGACTAAGACATGAAGATAAGCAAAGTGTCCTTTGATAGAGGACTGGGTACAGAAGATGTGGTGCATATACACAATACAATACTGCTCAGCTATAAGAAAAAAAAAGTGTAATATCACCATTGGCAACAACATGGATGGACCTTGAAAAGTCCAAGTGAAGTAAGCCAGTCAGTAAAAGCCAAGAACCAAAGGTTTTACTCATATGTGGGATATAAACCTGACACACAGACAGAGGACAGTATGGTGGTTCCCAGAGGGAAGGGGTTGGGGGTGGTAGGAAAGGGACCAAAACTATCATGACAGAAGATGCTCTGACTGGGTGGTGGTCACACAATGCAGTGGACAGCTCCTGTACCACAGCAGTGTACATTTGAAACCTGTATGACCCTACTGACCAGTGTCACCCCAATAAATTTAATTTAAAAAGAACTTAATGGAACTTGTAGCAAAAAAATACAAAGCGATATCAAAGAAAAACTTTATTTTAGAGACAAAAGTATATTCCATCAAGGAAGCTTCTTGGGAACAAGAATAAGACTTAGAAACAGGAAGATTTTAGTCTTCAAGGAAGAAAGTACCCAACTAAATGTGGCTAAATGGTGATGGCTAGGCACTCTCTTACCTAAGGAGAGATGGAGCAGCAGGCTGCCGGGGACTGTGTCTGTGCTGAAATAGTGTGATCCAAACCCTGTCTCTGCATCTTTCCTCGCCACACACCTCGTGTGCTGGCTTTCTGCCTTAGATTTGCTCCGTATGATTGTAGGGTGGCTGTAGCAGCCACAGGTGATCTATGTTATCACATTCAGAGGCAGAGACTGCCAACGGGGATCAGTGGTTGAGCTTCACCAGGAGGTGGCTAGCTCATTCCTGGTCAGGTCTCAAGCTCAGTCTCCAGTAGGGGGCGTGCAGGAGCCAGCGCTCAGTGGTTGTCTCATCATTGATGTTTCTATCTCTCCCCCTCCCTTCCTCTTTGTTTGTGTTTTTTGTTTGTTTTTTTTGGTGTGTTTTTTATTTTTTATTTTTTTTAGGCAGAAATAAAGGGGGCTTTCCCTGTGCATCTCTTCAGGAAAAAAGACTTTTTTTTTTTTTAATTAACTCCCCCAGACTTCTCCGCATGTCTAATAGGACAGGAATAGGTCACCTATGCCAGCTGCAAGGGAAGATGGGAAAGTGAGTTGCACTTTCAGCCTCTGAAGTGGGAGGTAGACTCTACAGCCAGGGACAGAGGGAGACAGTGGCTACAGGGCCAGCAGCCTGGGTTCTGTGTGGGGCACTTAGGGAGGATGTGGGAGAGGAGATAAAGGATTCTAAGCCTGAAGTACTGTCTTCAGGGGCTCTACACTCTTTCTACACTAGGTGCCCTCTTTTGGAACCATTGTCCACATCATCCATCTTCTTTAATCCACCTTCTTTAATCTCTTAAAATAGCTGAAACCACTTATTTTCTGATGAAAGAAGGTCAAAAGCAATTCATCCAATAATTTAAATTAGTTGTCTGTATCATCGCTACCATAAGAAGCACCAATGCAATGATGGCATTTTGGACACTGTTGGTTTGAGGAAGGGAAGGCGGCAAGATGAGAATCTGGGGCGGTGAGGTGGGGAGATAGCACCCAGTGATCTGGGATTATACACATGATCAGCCTCTGAGTTCCCCCCAGGCCTGATACAACCCTCAGCAACAAGGGCGTGGTCTCAGAGGAGGGTGGGTGGTCTTGACTCTGAAGCTGACTGGCTTGAGAGAAGACACTGCCTCTCTTGACTCCATTTTATTCACCTGGAAAACAATAAATACTCGCTCAATGATCTCTAAAGCCCCTATTTGTTTTAAATAATAGCAAAACCCTAATCAAAATGAAAAAGTAATAATAATTACAAGTCGAAGTCAAAAGAAACCAGCAATGCTGTTGGGATCCCCTACCCACAACCCCACCTCTGCTGACAGGTGCTTCTCTCTGGCTATTGGTGCTATTTCTCTTCAGGACAGTAGAAAAAGGACGAAGAGAGGTGAACAAAGTGTGATAGAGAGAAGGTGAGAGCAAAGGTCAGAGAAAGGGCCTCTCTTCCAGCATGTACATATAAAATCTTAAGAAAGGCTCTTGCTTTATTGATTGGGCATGGGGAATGGTGAGAAATGGATAGCAATGTGATTGGCATCTCCACGAGAGCCACAGAAAAGAGAAGATGCTGTCACCAGAAGACGGAGTTTTTTCCTAAGCAAACAAAAAGAAAAGAGAGGAAAGGATAGCTGCATAGTCCAATTCACCCCATCTATAATGATAAAGAAATTGAGGCCCACACAAGTAAAGTGACTTACCCAGAAAGTACAGCAAGTAACTGTCACAGCCAGATTCAATCTCAGGCCTGAGGCCCAGGCTCCTTCCACTGTGCCTCATTCATCCTCGTGAGCACACAACCAGATTCTTTCCTTTAAATGAGGTTCGCTGCCTTGATTTAGATCAAGAAATAACTTTCATTTACTTTGAGGTCACCTTCTATTACTGAAAAACTTGTCTAACTAACCACTAACTCAACAAACAGGCAGCACACAGATGCAGGCAGGGCGGTCCCTGAGATTTTTGCCAACAGCATCTTTAGTTCATCCTTTGGAGAAGAAATAGGACAGAGGGGAACTGGGCCTCGGTCTCCAGTGGTCATAATGGCTGTAGTTCCCACACATGCCCCACTTCTCTGGGAAGGAGAGGAATGTGATGATTAGTGGTGAGTTTTTAACGAAGATACTGCCCACTCCTGGAGGCAGATAGGTGTGAAAAAGGTGGGACACTGGCTTGTAATTGAAAGGTTAGGGGTGGGCTGGGATTGTGTACCCATGACATGAGGCCATTATATGTCAAAAGAGATTTTATTCCGGGCACCTGGGTGCAGGTGGGCTGAGACTGAGAAAGGCATCAGCGAAGAGAGCAGGGAGATAGGTTTTTATTAATCCTTGCTGGCTGCAAGCCGCTCTGCTGACATAAGGGTCTGGTCTATCCTTGGCTTCTCCCATGCCGAGTGTCTCCTGGTGACCTGAGCTGTGCTGTGCTCAAGGCTGCAAGCTTTCTGCAAGATCTCTGCTAAGCACAGTAAGTCTTTCTCTGCCCATTTTATCCTTTTTAACCCTTTCATTAATGAAAGGAAAAGCTCTGATTGTGCTGAAGACAGAGAGCCTCTGACCATAGAATTGTCAGAGGCAGAGGGGTGGCTTGTATACTCTTAGCATCAGCTGCTCACTACATAAATATCCATCCCTCCCCCTTATTGCTGAACATCTATTAACCCACACCATCTCCAGTTTTCAAAACTGCCCTGCTGTGCCCAGTGTCCTCGGAGCCACTTCTGGCCCTTGTCAACAAAGCCAGCCCCTGGGTTGGCCTTTCTGATGACCAAGACAGTGTGAGCAGGCGGAAAGGGAGCCCAGAGCAGGACTGGCCCTGGCTCTGGAAGAAGAAAGGGAACAGCCCTAGTGTAACCCACAACTGTCCATATTTAGTTAAAATAAGGAGGGGGGCTTATTTGACAGATTACTTCTGTATCTCTGGGTAGATATGGGAAATTTCATCAAGCAGTCCCAGAATTGTTGGTGTAAGTGCATGGGTGATGGCATGGTGGAGATCACAGGGTGGTCAGACTCTATTGTTTCAATAATAATCAGAGTTATTAATTACTGAGCACTATCATAGTCAGGTGTTCCACAGGCAGGGTGTGGGAACACCTTTCACGTCCCTCGTGGTTCAGGGTTCCAGTTCAGAGTTTGAGTTCTGGAGAAGGCCGCACACAAATGAAAAGAGACCAGAAAATCATTAATTTGCGAAATAGGGGCCAGGCAGAAGCCCAAGAGAGGACTACCTTTACTTTGGCCTTGCCATCCCTTTTACTCAGGTTTGGGATATACCCATTGCCCTTAGGCAGGCAATTCCAGTAACTGGCAGTTTATCTTATCAGTAAGGATTTACATGACTATTTGGTGGAGAAGTTGCTTCAGCTACCATTAGATAGGGAGTGGCTGGCTCTGACCTTTCAGAGCTTCAAGGTTGACCAGCCTTCCAGGTTTCTTGTCCACACCTTTCTAATTAGGGAGACAGTGATTGATTTCCGGCAGCAGGACAGGGACTTTCCCCAAAAGCAGAGCCTGAGACAAGAATCTGGATTCTGGAGGTTTCCTTAGGAGGTGGTCTCAGGAAGCAAGAGGAGGGAGTGGAGAGAAGGACAAAGGGAAAGGGCAAATGTGAATGTGGGCCAGCCACTTATATCACCGCTGTGGGCTGACAGCTAACCCCTATAAGACCTTCAGAGCCATGCCTGCCCCGAAGAGCAGGGCTGCTGGGCACCCAAGGTCTAGGTTCCAGGCCTCAGGTGGGGTTGCCCCTGGCACAGATGCTCAAGGCCTCGGAGAGGCCCTGTGCTCTGGACCAGTGTCCATCCTGCCTGCACCCGCCTCTCCAGCTGCAGCTGGGACAGACCAGGGACACCAGCATTGCTAGGGATCCTCACCACAGGATAAGGACCCCCCATTTTACACACAAGGAACTGGAGGCCCAGGTCAGCTGGCTGGCAATGACAAAATCGAACAGCAGCCTCAAGCTTGGCTCTCTGTCCTTCCTGCCGACACCTCAGGCGCTCAGTGTGAGTCTCAAAGAGAAACACCTTTCCAAGCTCCTGGGATGTGTCAGACAATGTTATTTCACTGTCCTCAATGACCTTGAACATCAGGAGACCTGAGGGGGACTTTGGGAGGGGGAGGGTCAGTTGGCTCCTGAGGCCTCTTAACTTCTGTTTACCAGAACTGTCCAGCATCACCCTTCACCCCAAAAGACTCCTTCCTTGGTGTTGTTCAAAGTCGAATCCAAAATTACAGAACCAGGAAGGAAAAGCAGCACAGCTCCCAGAGCTGGAATGGTCCAGCCCTTCGGGGAGGATTCAGCCCACACCCACTCTTGTACACAGCCCTGACCTGAGCATCCAGCTTTGCTCACCTCCCTCAGCGAGGGACTTACCACTGCGTACACAGTCTATTACAGACAACTCTAGCTGTTTTCTCCCAAAGGATTTTCTGAGAAACTATTCCACAAAAATACCCTGGGGACCAGAAATGAATGGTGAATAAATATGGTTGGAAAACACTGCTTGTGATATTATCTGCTTACAGTCATACTACAGTAGTGTAGTCTTGAAGCATCTATCTTATATAAAAACTGCTGTTTGAAATTTTAACCTTGCTATTGGCTTTTGTAAAAGTTTACTTGCTTAAATAATAAGAAAAATGAGACTATTCTCACTTCAGAGAGGCCATTAAACCTTCCCTGGCACCAGACCAGGTTGAGGTCTCAAGGCCTCAGAACATAAGGCCCTTTAAGAACTTGCAAAGGGGTGGGAAACATCCCATATTTGGGAGACAAAGAAGGTAAAAACATATAAATAGGGAAAATTTCTGCATATTGGGGCCCAAAATTTGAGAAACATTTTCCTCTGTACCCACGTGTAATAAATGTAACTCCAAACTCTCCTAGCATGGTTTGATTATTCCGGTTTTCTGTAACAGTCTGAGCTCTAAGAAATATAACCATTGAGACAATTGTTTAACTTTGCTTGACAAGAATTTCTTAAATTTACTTGACTACACAACTTTCTTTAAGAATCATCTGCCATACAGAATTGTATACCAGCAACCTATGTAATATGATTAACCAATGTCACACCAATACGTAGATTCAACATCCTTCAAACCCCGGATATCTCACAAGTGCTGGGTCAACAAATCTTTCTGGGTGGGAATCTCTCTTTCTGAAGGTTCCACCTTCCAATTTCATTACTCACTGCTGGTGCACAAAGTACAACTGGCCCTTCCATAGGTCCTAACAACAAAACCAGAGGCTCGCATGGTGGTCGCCAAGCACACGTGCTGAGTGCTTCCCCCAGGTCACTCTCAGGTGGAATTTTATAAACAGATGATGAAACCGAGGCTCAGAGCAGCTAAGTGGTGTGTCAGCTGGTGGTAGCAGAGGGAAGGCAAGCCCAGTGCCTAATCTGATCTTTAGGAAGTCACAGAGTGAGTATTGCCACATGAAGTTTTCAGGTAATGCTGTCCATGTTGTGCTGGTGCTGCTACTCTCACTGCCAGTGTCTGATATGGAGGAAGTGCACTGACCTCTTCTGAGCCTTGAGTCATTGTTTCTTCTCTGGATTGCACATGCTCATTGCTTTTCCATGTTCGAATTCTATTTCCTTCCACACATTTCTCCATCGTGTGTAAACTAGCATGTCTTGCCTTTTCTGGTTGAAATCAATCTTCTATTTGCTGTTTCCACAGAAGGACTATTCTCAACCTCTGTTTGTCTAAATCCTCCAAAATCTGATGGAAATGAATTATTCAAAAAGGTCAATGAGGGAGGGCAGCAGGAGTGGGAGAACCATCAGAGCAGTGAGGATTTCCCTGCCCAGGGAGCACAAACACAGCCTCGGCCACACCTAGCCAGCCTGCTACGTTTGGTAAACAAGGTTTTGTTGAACACAGGCACACACATTCCTCTATGTATCATCTATAACTGCCGTTAGCACTGTAACAACAGAGTGTAGTAGTTATGGAAGAGCCTTAACACATTTATTATGTGACCTTTACAGGAGAATTTACCAATTCCTGTTCCACCGTGGAGGCTAGAAAGAGGGCTGGAGAGGCTTTTGATGAGCAGATGTGTCCTTTATTGCTATCGGGATGCTCCTGGAAAGAGTCCTGGGGCCCAGACTTCCTTAACACTTGCAAGTAAGGAAGATAGGGCTCCCCACTGATGCTGAGCTCTAAATCTATCCATGACAGCTGTGAGCTGAGCTATGTCAAGTCCCCTGGTGGCCATGGTATCATGTTAAGGCTAGATATTCGAGGTTCTCAGTGGATCAAGGTATTGGCCTGTCTAGAGAGACTAATCAGGAAAATGGGGTTTGGCCAGTCTTCTCAAGAGGGCTGACAGAGCAGCCCAGGGATGATGGCACTTGTGATGCTGGGGTGACAGCAGCCCCTCGAGGCAGCTCAAGGCTTTCCCTTGAGCTCTGCAAGATACTTCCTGGTAAACTTGACCCCACCCACGGAGGAGAGTGAGCGTGAGCCTCGATGGCCAGCCCTCAGGCTTTAAGCGAGGCACTGTGACCACCTCCTGTGAGCACGGGCATACAGCTTATCTCTCGTGACTGACATTGCACTCAGTCACGATGCACCACGTGCCAGAACGGCCTTCCTGTTTAAGGCTGAGGAATATCCCATTGTGTGTTTACATCACATTGTGTTAACCCACTTGTTGATGGATGTTTGGGTGGCTTCTACCTTTTGGCCACTGTGATTAAAGTTGGTGTAATCATGGCTTAAGTCAATTTTAAGGTTGCTATCCTGCTTCCCCAATCTCCAGGGATTTGGTAACTGGAGTCACACCTTGACTATCAGTTCTTGTATCTGTTTTCAATAGTCACTACAATGCCTACCTCTTCAGATTTATTAGACATGGATTTAGAGACACAGGTGAATTTTATGGTACAATTTAATCCTAGTAAGATACCAGAGGCCTCACAGCTGTCACAGGGCTTATCTAACTGGGCACCAGAAGACAATACCCTTTTCCTGGACTTGTCATGACAAGTGGGAGGACGGCCAGGAATGGGTGCCTGGGGCACTGCGAACTCTCCTGTATTCTCTTTGGTGCATTCTACAGTCCACCATGGTCTTGTATTGCTTCCCTAACTTACAATTATGCATGAGTAAATCCCTTTCTGAAAGAAGGTCAACAACTTCTTTCCTATGAAGGGCCATGTGTTAGGTTTTGTGGCCACCTGGTCTCTTCCACACGGACCCACTCACCCTTGAAGTGTCTGAGTCATCACAGACGAGAAAGAAACCAATGGGTGTGGCTCTGTCCCAGCCAAATCTTAACATTAAAATTTGTGAAATATATGCTTTTTCAATCATTAGTAAAAAACATTCATAACTTACAAACTGTATAAAAACATTTCCCCCACCAACCATAGTTCTCAAACCCCTGTTCTAAATGAATATAGCATATGGAAGGTAAAAGTTCCCCTTTAAGTTTGGCACCAACTCCAGTCATTTCCATGCCTTCTTTTATTGTTATTTGTTTATTGCATTTTATTATGGAACGTTTCAGACATATACAAAGCAGAGGAAATAATATAATAATATCCACCCCATCACCCAGTTTCAACAATGGTCAACTCCTGTCTGATCATGTTATATCTATTGCACCCACCCAGCTTCCCTCATTATTCAAAGCAAATCCCAGACATCACATTTTATTCACAAATATTTTAGTATACACTTCTAAAGACAATGCTACATTTAAAAAATCATCACAGCTAAACTAAATAAACATTTTAATCTTAATATGCTAAAACAGAATTTAAAAAACTCCTTAAGTAACCAAGCATCACCAATGACATGGAAGTAACTATAAGCACAGTGGCTTAAAGCGTGGGTGTAAGCAGCCGCCAGTAGGCAGGTGACCTGGGGAAGGCGCTGAGCCCTCTGCCTCCACTTCCTCACCTGTGCAACGTGAGTGTCAGACATTTGCAACAACCTGGTGGACCTGGAGCACATCAGGCTCCGTCAGAAAAAGCCAAGCACCATGCGATTTCACTCACATGTGGGATATAAAACTGAAACTCATGGACACAAACAGCAGTGTGGGGGTGCCAGCGGGCAGGGGTAGGGAGGACATAAGGTGAGGGAGAAGATCTGACTTTGGGTGGTGGGATTGTAGCATAGAAACCCACATCTGAAACCTGTATGTCCATGTTGACCAATGTCACCCCAATCCATGTAATAGAACAACATTAAAATCAAATATTATGAAGTTATCATTATAAAAGAAAGTACGTGCCCGTGATGTTCCCACGAGAATGGGGGAGCTGATTCCTATAATGTGCTTGGCAGGCCGGCCCACAGGCAGGCAGCTTTCTGTTAGCCCTGTGCCTGCGCCATCTCTGCTCCAGACCCCGGCCTTGGAGTAAATGGTTGAAAAGGGAGAGTTAGGGTCGGTCTTCGGGTCTTGCGAGTGCAGAAAGCAGGGAACAGCGCCAGCAGCCACAGAGGAAGGAATGGCACAGTCGAAGTCGGGCAGGTTGGAGGCTCTCTCCTTTCCCAGCCTCTCTCTCCGAAGTCCCCCATTTGCCATCCTCATCCCAGGCCTGGGCCCTGTGCTGGCTGCAGCCCCGCTGGGCCGGGTGTCTGGGAACTCGCGGTTTGAGAATGCGTCTGTGGCTGGTCTTGGATCAGAGGTGAAGCGTCCGCTCTGGCCTTAGAGTGGGGTGAGGAGCCCTGGTCACAGAGCAAGGGGGTGCGGGTGAGGGGAGGGAGGAAAAGGGGAGCGATGTGATGGAGGCGGGGCAAGGCGGGCTCATTAACCCTCTGGGTCGCAGCGGCTTGAAGCAGCAGGAGGGCCCGGGGTCTGGTTCCCTGAAGCCCAGGTTGTGCCGCAGCCACCACAGAACCAGGCTCTGGAGAGAAGCCCGGGCCCGCCGTGGGCGCCCAGCCCCTGCTCCCCGGAGCCCAGGCCGGCGGCCGTCCGTCCGTGCGGACTGCGCCTGCACTGCCCGGGAGAGGCGCGCTCGGCACCACGGAGGCCGCGAGGTGCAGCTATCATCTATGGGACCCCTCCCCACCCCCCACCGCCACTTTTATGATTTTAGAGAGAGGAAGGGATAGAGAAACATCGGTGGAGAGAGAAAGGTCATTTGGTTGCCATCCCTCCTCGCCCCAAACGGGGTAAAATCTGCAGCCCAGGCGAGTGCCCTGACGAGGAAGGGACCCGCCACCTTCTGCTGCGCAGAGGACGCTCCGCCCCGAGCCTGGCGGGCCGTTCCGTTTCCCAGCCCCTCCCTGGACAGGAAGGCTCTCAGGTGAAACGCCCCTGGCGCCTGGACTACAGTGCTAACCGGAAGGCGAGCAGAGTCAGCCCCGACTCCTGGGCTTTCCCGTGGCCCCGTTTAGCGCCCCCTAGTCACTGGGACCATCGAGGGCCTCCACAGGCTCGGTCCACTTTCTGCAGGTGAGCAGGCTGGGCTGAGAAGGGCCCGACCCGTGCTAAGGAGATGTTGCCTGGCTGGTGATGGCCCTGCTGCCCAGGCCAGGCTCACTACCCCCCCGCTCCTCCCTCCCCCACCACACACACCTTCTGATCGTCCCCTAGGACTCGCCCTGTTTTCCATGCACAACCTCTCCAGTGTCTCTCATCCAAATTGTTAGTGCTTTAACGTAAGGCAGCCCCTGGCCTACAGCCTAGAGCAGCCCTCGCTGTCTTCGGAAGCCACCATATGTGGGCCCACCTGTACACTCTTGGACAGATGTGCAAAAAATGCCACTAAAAAGTTTGTTAACCCACTTCACTGACTTCTGGAACCCCATTTCTGCAGATGAAGGTGACGATGTGAACTTGACAATTAATTGGAGGTCATTCTTCTGGCTTAAAATGGTCTCTTTAAGGTCCAGCTTTTAAGAGGGTGGTTTCTCTCATCTTGAGACGTTGCCATGCTTTATATTCTTCTCAAGATGGCACCTGTGAACACCCAGATGTTCATAAGGGCATATGGACCTTGGTGGCCCAGGGAGAAGAGGTGTTGAAGGCCCTGGCAGCAGTGTTGATGGAATCCGCACCCTATTTGCATGGCAGGTCTATAGAAGTGCACTGGGTAGCAGGCTTAGGATTTGTACATTCGTGTGTGTGTGTGTGTGTGTGTGTGTGTGTGTGTGTTACAGCACAAACAACAAGACACCGATGGCACCTGAACATGGGGCTGCTGATGGCTTCACTGGTTCTGGGAGAGGGGCTGCTGGGTGGGAATCCAGGTGCTTCGAGGGTGGCTCCTGTTTGATCTGGGAGAGTCCCTTGCAGGTGGCTGCAGAGGGTGTCTGGTCCCCCTACCCAAGGGGAGCCACCAAGCAGCCTCCTCTGCCTGCATCTCCAGGCCGAGCCCCTCATTTCCTCTGCAGCCTCCAGGTCAGGCCTCAGAGCATCTCAGCTCCTCTCTCCAGGTGGGACCCAGACCCTAAGGACAGGACTGCCTGGCCACAGGCCTTTCTGATACCCTGGCCTGGCATCCATGCCACAGAGCCCCCTCCCCTACAGGAGGGCTGTTTATTCTTCCTGTGACTGTCAACCACCGCCTGTGACATTTCCTCTCTGGGGCCAACTCTCTCCTGTTTTCTGTAACAATCATAGGACAAGGGCTACAGTTAAAACAACTGCATTGAGCCTGGCTGGCTGGCTCAGTGGTTGAGTGTCAACCTATGAATCAGGAGGTCAGGGTTCAATTTCAGATCAAGGACAAAGGCCCGGGTTGCAGGCTCAATCCCCCATGTGGAGCATGCAGGAGGCAGCCAATCAATGATTCCCCGTCATCATTGATGTTTCTATCTCTCTTTCTCCTCTCCCTTCCTCTCTGAAATCAATAAAAATACATGTTTTTAAAATCTGCATTGACATCAATAAAAGTAAGGTACATTGGGAGGTATTTAAATATTATACCCACCACTTTTGATTTCCTTTATGCAGTCTGATTTCTTTTCATCACATGATTTCAATGACCTGAATCAGTGTGGCTAGAATAGACTCAGCATTTTCACATGAAGCAGGTCAGAATGATCACTTCCGGCTCTAAATGGGACATGATCTCACTGTGTGGTCCTGAGCACCGTGTATGGTAGCTTCTGGCTCTGCTCAGACACAGAACCCGGAAGTGCCACTGGCCTGTCAAATGATCATCAAACACCCCAACACATCCATGACTCTTGATGTTTATTTTAAAGACTAGAGGCCCAATGCATGAAATTCATGAATGCCGGGGGCGTTTCCCTCAGCCCAGCCTGCACCCTCCTCAATCTGGGACCCCTTGAGGGATGCCCAACTGCCTAAACGGGCAGTAGGTTATCCCTCTCACAATCCAGGACTGCTGGCTCCCAACAGCTCGCCTGCCTGCCTGATTGCCCCTAACAGCTTCTGCCTGCCAGCCTGATCACCCCCTAACAACTCCCCTGTCAGCATGATTGATGCCTAAATGCTACCCTGCTGGCCCGATTGTCCCTAACTGCCCTCCCATGCTGGCCTGATCACCCCTAAATGCCCTCCCCTGCAGGCTTCGTCACGCCTAACTGTCCTCCCCTGCCAGCCTGGTTGCCCCCAAACTGCCCTCTCCTGCTGGCCTGGTCACCCCTAACTGACCTCCTCTGCTGGCCTAGTTGCCCCTAACTCCTCCCTTGCAGATCTCGTCATCCTAGTTGTCCTCCTCTGCTGGCCTGGTTGCCCCCAATTGCCCTCTCTTGTAGGCCTGGTTCCCCCCACCAACTGCCCTCCCCTGCTGGCCATCTTGTGGTGGCCATCTTGTGTTCACATGGGGGCGGCCATCTTTGACCACATGGAGGTGGCCATCTTGTGTGCTGGGGTGATGGTCAATTTGCATATTACCCTTTTATTAGATAGGATGAGAAAACTAAAGCCCACAGCAGACAAAGGACTTACCCAAGTAATTAGACCCTGATCTCCTATCATGGCATCCTGGATATGTGGGCTCTCAGCTTAGGTCTGAGGAATGAAAGCCAGGCTCTGGCAAGCAGGACATGTCTCTTCTTGGGTCTATGCTTCTTTTCTGACCACAGGAGTGCCCACCATTGCCCTTCTCTGCTGGGGAGTTAGCAAATGCTATAGTTCTCCCTCAACCACACCACAACGGGGTCGTGTCTGAGAAATGAGAGGAGATATTCAGCAACGATACATCCCATAAGGGCCTGACTCCAATGCAGTGTGGTTGAGGAAAAACTACAGCATCTGCCAGCTCCCCAGCAGGGAAGGGCAACACAGCTACAGAGTCCAGCTGATCTACACAGATATGCAAACTCAGGGTCTGCCATTCTTCTCTACCCTTCACTTTCCACCAAAAATCAACTAAAAAAATATAAAGGAGAATCTGTTTTCTTTTTCTCATCTATTCTACTTTAGATGCAGAGAGTACCCATCCTAACTCCTTGTGCCACTCATTCAGGTACAGGAATCAGGATGGCAGAGTGTAGAGCAAAGTGAGGACCTCAGCAGGAATGCTGAGAATACAAAAGTTAGAGCCATTCATTCATTCATTCACTCATTCCATTTGTTTGTTTACTCCAGTACCTATTGAACACTTACAATGACTGAGTCCATTCTGGGCCCCAGGTGCCACAAGGGCAAACGCTCCTTCCCCATCACTACATACCTAATAGCCTCAGGCCTTAGTCACAAGCTGGCTCTGCTGCTCATCAGCTGTGTGGCCTAGAGTGAGTCACTCAATGTCTCTGAACCTCTGGCTCTTTAGCAATACAATGGAGAAGTGGATCGAGTTGTGATGATTAAGTGTAAAAAAAGTGTGGGGAAGGGTTAGCCCCATTCATGGCACATAATAAGTGCTATGTAAGTGACAACAACTATTATTACTAAAAATTTAAAAATTCATAGGAGAATCCAAGATGGCAGCATAGGTAAACACCTACACTGCTGTCTCACACAACAATTTCAAAACTACAACTAAAAGACAGAACGGACATCATCCAGAACCACAGGAAAGCTGGCTGAGTGGAAATTCTACAACTAGAGGGAAAGAGAGGGGCTCACAGAGACCCAGAGGAGCTGCAAAAAGCTGAGGTACGGATACGCACGCATGGAGAGAGCGGGTGCCAGAGAACCTGGCTGGCTTTCTCTGGCAGGAGGGAAAAGGAGACTCTCAAAGGCATTGAACCCCAGATCTAGCCGAAACTCATACGGGGGGGAGTTTGGACTGTGAAAAGAGAGAGGTGCACGGAAATTTAGGGGAGTCGCAAAAGATCAGAGGTCTAGTGTCACGCACGGCACTGTGTGCAGAGGACAGACGGCTGATTGTGCCACTGGCTTTTGCGAGTGGGCTGGAGACAGACCCTCCCAATTGTGCCACTTCTGCCTCCACTAAGCCCCAGTTTTGAGTGAAACCCTGGGGACCCAGACTTGTGTGGTCCCAGAGCGCAGGGGAGCTGGAAAGGCAGCAGTCTAGAGGCACTGCACACACGTGCACAAGGACCACTCCAGCGATTACCCAGTCATGTGAGACTCAGGAGCCATGGAGAGCAGGGCCACCTGGAAGGCAAAGCAGTCCCTTAAGCCCTGAGACTCTACCCATCCCAAGCTCAATAGAGAGGCTTTTGTGGTTTTGCAAGTCTGGTATCATAAGGCTGAATCCAACACAGAAGTTCTCCTGGCATAGTGAAAATGCCTAGAAAAGGGAATGAATCACAAACAAAAGAAATTGAGAAAAACAAATGACTGGATATCGAGTTCAAAACCACGCTTATAAGGTTTTTCAAGAATATCCTAGAAAAGTTGGATAAAGTTAGTGAGACCCAAGAGGAGATGAAAAAGAACCAACTAGAGATGGAAAAGATCCAATTAGAGATGGAAAAGTACCAACTAGAGATGGAAAAGGTCCAACTAGAGATGAAAAAGGACCAATTAGAAATTAAATATACAGTGACTGAAATAAAAAATATTATACAGAGTCCTAACAGCAGACTAGAGAAAGGCAAGAATCAAGTCAGAAATTTGAAATATAAAGAACCAGAAAACACTCAACTGGAAAAACAAGAAGAGGAAAGAATCAAAAATGTGAAGATAATGTAAGGAGCCTCTGGAACAGCTTCACGCATACCAACATCAGAATTGTGGGTGTGCCAGAGGAAGAGAGAGAGCAAGATACTGAAAACGTACTTAAAGAAATAATGACTGAAAACTTCCCACATCTGGTAAAAGAAATAGACTTACAAGTCCAGGAAGCACACAGAACCCTATATAAAAGGAATCCAAAGAGGACTACACCAAGACACATCATAATTAAAATACCAAGAGCAAAAGACAAAGAGAGAATATTAAAAGCAGCAAGAGGAAAACAGTTCATTACCTACACGGGAGCACCCATATGACTGTCAGCTGATTTCTCAACAGAAATGATGCAGGTCAGGTGGGAGTGGCAAGAAATATTCAAGGTGATGAATAGCAAAACCTACAACCAAGAATAATCTATCCAGCAAAGCTATCATTCAGAACTGAAGGGCAGATAAAGAGCTTCACAGAGAAGAAAAAGCTAAAGGAGTTCATCACCACCAAACCAGTAATATATGAAATGCTGAAAGGTACTCTTTTAGAAGAGGAAGAAGAAAAAGGTAAAAGACAAAAAATTATGAACAACAAATACATATCTATCAACAAGTGAATCTAAAAATTAAGTGAATTAAAAATTTGATCAACAGAAAAACTGGTGAATATAATAGAATCAGGAGCACAGAAAGGGAGTGGACTGATAATTCTCAGGGGGAGACTGGACAAAAATCATACACCTATGGATGAGTTCAACGGGAGGGAGGTAAGGGCAGAGGGAAGGATGGGAGCCGGGTGGAAGGGAGCTATGGAGGGGGAAAAAGAGAAACAAATGTAATAATCTGAATAATAAAGATTTAATTAAAAAATTTTATAGGAGAAATCCCTGAGTCTCCATACCTACAATCTGGACATGATGTTTTGGCTAAGAACTTTCTATTTTCCTCCAAATTATGTATAATAAACCTACTTTTCTAAAGTTACATAGTTTTACATCATAAATCAAATATCTACATGTACTACTCATTTTGTGTATGTGTGTTTTTTAGCAGGTCTTGCATTGTGCTTTCTATATCTTGAGTAAGAACAGCAATAATGTCTATATGTGGTACACATTTTAAAGAGCCATCAGCCATGAGTTTTTAATATTATTTTCTTGCCTGGGCCTCTGCTCTTGACAGATGCTTTATTTAGCCCCTGCTGCCTGGTCTTGAAACCTTTAAAACCTCGAAATAGATGCCTATTTCAGGCTGGCCGAGCCCTTGGAATCATTTGTGGGCAAGCTTAGGCTGAAACCCTCCTGCTGGTGAGCAGTGGCCTCGAGGAGCAGGCCCAGGCCCCCTGCTCTGCGCAACCGTCTACCCCCGCCCCCCCCCCCCCCCCCCCCCCCCCCCCCCCCCCCCCCCCCCTCCCCGGCCCAACTCACCCCTGGCTGCCTGGCACAGGAACTGCAAGAAGGAAGGGCGCCATGTTGAGGCCTCTGCTCAGCACAGGCCTCTTCGGGTTACAAAGCTTGAGAGCCTCTGCTTTTCTATTAGCAAGGTGGGGACACTCATTTCACTTCAGAGGGTTATTGGAGTAACTGATTAACCTAACAATTAAAATAATCAGTCATGAATGACACTTGCAAATAGATAAGACTTCTTACCAAGCCCAGATGAACAAGTCCAGCTGGTGTGGCTCAGTGGCTGAGCATGCCCCTGCACCAAGAGCTTGCTAGCTCTATTCCAGTCAGGGCACTGACCAAGGTATGTGCTGCATCCGCAGCAGGGGGATGCAAGAGACAGCCTGTCAATATTTTTCTCTCACTGATATATCTCTCTCTCCCTTCTCCCTCTAAAAACCTCATTGAGCATGGACCTGGGGCTTTGTAATGAGGCTGGGCTCCAAGAAACCTTCACGAGGCCCAAATGGGGACCCAAGTATCAGCTGAGTTGAGTCCCCATGGGAGCACCCTATGGATCCTGCTCTCCTGATGACAGTGCTGGCTGGCCTGTCTGCTGCTTCTGGGCTTCCCGTGAGATGTCTGGGGGCTCACCCTGTCAGTCTGTGAGTACTATGCTGTTTTCATGACTACATGCCTGTGAGTGCGATGCTATTTTCATGACTACATGCCTGTGAGTGCCATGTGGTTTTTATGACTGCATGTCTATGAGTGCCATGCTGTTTTCATGACTGCATGTCTGTGGTGCCATGTTGTTTTTATAACTACATGTCTGTGGTGCCATGTTCTTTTCATAACTGCAGCCTGTAGTGTAGTTTGATATCAGAGAGAGTGAAACCACCAACATCGTTTTTCTTTCTGAACATTACTCCAGTTATTTGGGGCTTTGGTGGTTTTATATAATTTTAGGATGATCAGCTCTAATTCTATGAAATATGCCATTAGTATCTTGATAGGAGTTGAACTGATTCTTTATATTGGGTAACATAGACATTTTAACAATGCTAATTCTCCCAATTCGTGAGAATGTTATATGCTTCCATTTGTTTGTATCTTCTTCAATGTCTTATAGATTTCCAAGTCACCTTGGTTAAATATATTCATTCTTAGGTGTTTTTATGCAGTTGTAAATAAAAATGTTTTCTTAATTTCTCTTTTTCATAGCTTGTTTTTAGTGTATAAAAATGCATCTGATTTCTGAATATTAATTTTGTATTCTTCCTCTTTCCTGAATTCATATATTAGTTCTAACAGCTTTTTGGTGGATACTTTAGTGTTTTCTACATATAGTGTTTTCTACATTATTTGTTATCACCAAATAATGAAAGTTTTACTACTTCTTTTTGATCTGCATGTCTTCTATTTCTTCTTTTTCTCTGATCGCTATGGCTAGGACTTCTAGAACTATGCTGAATAACAGTGGTGAATGTGGATATTCTTTTCTTGTTCCTGATCTTAAGGAAAAATACTTATAACTCTTCATTGTTGATAAGATTTTAGCTGTGAGTTTGTTATACATGACCTTTATTATGCTGAAGTATGTTCCTTCTATTTCCACTTTGCTGAGAGTTTTTATCATAAATGGATGTTGGATTTTGTCAAATACTTTTACTGCATCTATTGATATGATCATGTGATTTTTATCCTTTATTTGGTTTATGTGGTGTATCACAAGAACTAAATTGCAAATATTGAACTAACTTTACATTCAGGAATAAATTCCACTTACAAATCCTACTTAATTCGGATTGCTAATATTTTGTTGAGGATTTTTGCATCTATGTTCATCAGAGATATTGGCTTACAATTTTTTTTGTAGTGTCTTTTTCTGATTTTGGAATCAGCATAATGGCTGGCCTCAAAAAATGAAATAAAAAATATTGGGATAGCAATAGTAAAGAAGCTTTCCTGTCTCTTAATTTTTTGAAAAAATCTTGAAAAAAGAAGTGTTAATTCTTCTTTGAATGGTAAAATTACCATGTAAAAGCATCTGGTCCAAGCCTTTTGTTTGTTGACAATTTTTAAATTACTAATACGATTTTGTCAGTAGTTATCAAGTCTGTTCAGATTTTCTCTTCCTTCCTGTTCTTTTCTCTAACTTTATGTCTACTAATATTTCCTTTTTGATTCAGTCTTAAAAGATTGTATATTACTAAGAATTTATCCATTTCTTCTATATTTTCCAATCTATTGGCATATAATTATTATATATATATATATATATATATATATATATATATATATATATATATATTCCTTTGTATTTCTGTGGTTTCAGTTGTCATTCCGCTTTCATTTCTGATTTTATCTATTATGGGCCTTGCCGGTACCTGCAATGAGGGGTGAGGATAATGAAAAGACAGACAAGAACAGATGGGGTTGAGAGGACTGAGACTTGAGTCTGCAGCCCCAAGTTTATTTCCAGTACAGTATTTAAGCACAAACAGAGGAGGGAGTTACACAAATCAGATATTTGCAAACACAGTCACTGACCTTCTGAGTAATCAAGACCTTGCAAGATCTTGTACGTAAGCATGTTTGCACTAAGTCAACATTTTTCCAGCCAAGCTGTTTAGTTATGTCTAGAGTCTGCATTCAGATCTCTGTTTATTTAACTAAAGGGTGAGAAAGCAGAGAGCTATGTCTAGAATCTGCATTTAGATATCTAGGACCCCCATATGCCAGGAGCAGCTCCCCACAGGACCTCTGTTTTTCTAAATTAGTGTGCTTAAAGATTTTCCAATTCCATTAACTTTTCAAAGAACCAAATCTTGGTTTCACTGATCTTTTGTATTTTTAAAAACTCCATTTCATTTATTTCCACTCTGATCTTTATTATTTCCTTTACTCACTTTGTACTTTATTCTTCTTTTTCTAGTTCCTTTAGCATGATATTAGTTTGTTTATTTGAAGTTTTTCTTTTTATTTTTTCTTCTCGAGATAGGCCTGTACTCCTATGAATTTCTATCTTAAGATTGCATTGGTTTTGTTTCATAGATTTTGGGCCATTGTGTTTTCATTTTCACTTTTTTCAGAGTATGTTTTAATATCTTTCTTGATCTCATTGTTAATCATTCATTGTTTAGTACATATTATTTAGTCTCCACGTGCTTGTGTGTTTTCTAGTTTTTTTTTCTTGTAATTGATTTCTAGTTTTATATCATTGTGATCAGAAAGAGTGGTTAATATGACTTTAATCTTCTTAAATTTACTGATACTCTTTTTTAAAAATATATTTTATTGATTTTTTACAGAGAGGAAGGGAGAGAGATAGAAAGCTAGAAACATCGATGAGAGAGAAACATTGACCACCTGCCTCCTGCACACCCCCAATTGGGGATGTGCCCACAACCAAGGTACGTGCCCTTGACCGGAATCGAACCTGGGACCTTTCAGTCTGCAGGCTGACGTTCTATCCACTGAGCCAAACCAGTGTCGGCCTGATACTTGTTTTGTGCCCTAACATGTGATCTATCCTAGAAAGTATTCTGAGTGCACCTGAAAAAAAAAAAGTATATTCTGCTACCTTGGGTTGAAATGCTCTGAAAATATCAATTAAATCAATCTGATCTAATGTGTCATTTAAGGCTGCTGTTTCCTTATTGATTTTCTGCCTGGATGATCTATCCTTTGACATCAATGGATGTTACAGTCTCCTGCTATTACTGTTTTACTATCAATCTCTTTATGTCTGCTAATATTTCCTTTGTATGTTAAGTGCTCCTATTCCTTTAGATAGAATGGAAGAATGGTTGGGAGAGAGAGAGAGAGAGAGAGAGAGAGAGAGAGAGAGAGAGACATCAAGGTGAGAGAGACACATTGATTGTTGTCTCACACACATGCCAGGGATCAAACCTGCAACCAAGGTATGTGTCCTTGTATCAGAATCAAACCTGTGACCCTTTGCTCTAACCACTGAGCACCAGACAAGGCCACCCATTGTCTTTTGGTTTTGAGAATTTAATCTATTTATATTTAAAGGGTTTATTGATAGTTATTACTATTTTGCTTTCTGATTCTATTTTGTTTTCATAGTTCTCTATTTTAAAAAATGTATCTTTATTGATTTCAGAGGGGAAGGGAGAGGGAGACAGAGCTAGAAATAGCAATGATGAGAGAGAATCATTGACTAGCTGCCTCCTGCATGTCCCCCACTGGGGATTGAGCCCACAATCCAAACATGTGCCATGACAGGAATCGAACCATGTCCTCCTGGTTCATATGTTGATGTTCAACCACTGAATCACACCAGCTGGGCTAGTTCTCTTTCTCTCTTGTATGTTGACGATTTTCTATAGTGTGTTTGAATTCCTTTCTCTTTGTTCCTTGTATACCACTTTTAAATTTATGATTACCATATTTTTCATTTATGCCAGCTACTAGAGGCCCTGTGCATGAATTCATGCACAGGTAGGGTCTGGCCGGGCTGCCCTAATGGCGGCCCATCTGGCTGGGCTGGCAAGAAGCAGGGCCACAGGTGGTTGGCTGGCTGGCACCATCCCTGATTAGGGTGTTGGGGCCAATTGGGGGCTGGGCCAGCCAGTGGGTGGCGATTGGGGCCCAGATCAAGCTGGTTGGCTGCCACAGTGTGCGTCATAGCCCTTGGTTGCTCTTGTCATTCTGGTTATTCTGCCATTCCGGTGGCTGGGCTTTTATATAGAGAGACTAGGGGCACAGTACACAAAATTCTTGTACGGGGATGGGGATATACTTCAGCCCAGCCTGCTCTCTCTCCAATCTGGGACCCTTGAGGGATGTCCAGGATCGGGCCTAAACAGGCAGTCGGACATCCCTCTCACAATCCAGGACTCCTGGCTCCCAAATGCTCACCTGCCTGCCTTCCTGGTTGCCCCTAACGGCTTCTGCCTGCCAGCCTGATCACCCCCTAACCACTCCCCTGCCAGCCTGATTGATGCCTAACTGCTTCCCTGCCAGCCTGTTTGCCCCTAACTACCCTCCCCTGTGGTCCTGGTCATTCCAAACTGCCCTCCCCTGCAGGCCTGGTCACCCCTAACTGCCCTCCTCTGCAGGCTTGATCACCCCCAACTTCACTCCCTGGCAAGCCTAGTCCCCCCCAACAGCCCTCCACTGCTGGCCATCTTATGGTGGCTATCTTGTGTTCACTTGGGCAGGATCTTTTGACCACATGGGGCAGCCATCTTGTGTGTTGGAATGATGGTCAATCTGCATATTATTCTTTTATTAAATAGGATACAGGCCTGCTGCATGGGTAGGAGCCAGATGATTTGCCCTGAAGGGTGTCCTGGATCAAGGTGGTTGTTCCCTTGGGGTGTGGGATGGCCTGGGTAAAGGGCCTGTTGTGGTTTGCAGGCTGGCCACGTCCCCAGTGACCCAAGCAGAGGCCCTATATTTGGAATTTATTTATTTTCTACAATTGAAACTTTGTAGCCTGGAGCAGAGCCAAGCCTCCTGCTGGCTCAGCCATTGAAACTTTGTTGCCTTAAGTGGAGGCCTGGGCCCAACAGGATGAATGGAAAGTTTGGCTTCCTCCATCGCCAGGGGCAACCCAAGCCTCTCTTCTCTCTCTGTGGCCTTAGCCATCTTGGTTGGGGTAATTTGCATACTCATTCTGATTGGCTGGTGAGCGTGGATGGTGGGTGTAGCAGAAGTACAGTCAACTTTCATATCACTCATTTATTAGATAGGATGTTTATAGCAGACTATTTTAAGGTGATGTTCACTTAAATTTGAACACACTTTAAAATCACTACATTTTTTTACTCAACCGCTCCAACTTTGTTTTTCTTCTTTTTTGCTTCTTTTATGTTTGTGTTTATGTGTATCCCTTGACTTCCTGTTGTAATTATACATGATTTTTGTACTTTCCCCTTTTAACCTTTCTAGTTTTAGTGTTGTTTACCTGCTGCTTTTATTATGTGTTTGCCTTTGTTAGTAAGAATTGTTTGCCATATTTTTCATTTTCATAGTTTTGATCTTTATTATCCTCCTCTTCTGTTTTTGTTTTTGTTTTTCTTCCTTATAAGAACATCCCTTTAACATTCTTGTAAAGGTGTGGTGGTGATGAAGTTCTTCTGCCTGGAAAAGTCTTTATCTCTTCTTCAGTTCCAAATGATAGCCTTGCTGGGTAGAGTAATCTTGGTTTTAGGTCCTTACTATTTATCAGCCTGATCATTTGAATATTTCATGCCAATCCCTTCTGATCTGCAAAGTTTCTATTAAGAAATCAATTGACAGTCTTAGGGGATCTTCCTTGTAGGTAACTAACTGATTTTCTCTTGCTGCTTTTAACATTCTCTTTGTCTTTAACCTTTGATGTTTTAATTATGATGAGTCATGGTGTAGGCCTCTTTGAGTTCATACTGTTTGGAATTCTCAGTGCTTCTTGGAATGGTAAGTTTATTTCCTTTACTAGGTTAGGGAAATTTTCAGTCATTATTTTTCAAATAGGTTTAATTTATTATTGTCTAAAGTTTTACATATGTCTTCTTTTACCCTGATTGACCCTCCTCCCTCAGCCATTCCCACCCCAGGCAAGCTCCCCTTGCCCGAGTGTCTCTGTCCATTGGTTATGCCAATATGCATGCACACAGTCCTTTGGTTGCTATCTAATCCTCTCCCCTGCCCCAACTTCTCTGCCATTTGTCTCTGAATCTATTTTTGTTCATCAAATTATGTTGATCATTAGAGGCCCAGTGAATGAAATTCATGCATGGGGAAGGGTTGTCCCTCAGCCCGGCCTGCACCCTCTCCAATCTGGAACCTCTTGAAGGTTGTCTGACTGCTGGTTTAGGCCCAATCCTGCAGGGATCAGAACAGTCAGACATCCCTCTCACAATCTGGGACTGCTGGGTCCTAACCACTCACCTGCCTGCCTGATTGCCCCTAACTTCTCTCCACTGCTGACTTGGTCATTCCCAACTGCCCTCCCTGCTGGCCTGCTCTCACCCCCAACAGCCCTCCCCTGCTGGCCTGGTCAACCCTAACTGCCCTCCCCTATCAGCCTGGTTGCCCCTTACTGCATGGTAACCCCCAACTGCCCTCCCCTGTTGGCCTGGTCACCTCCAACTTCCCTCCCCTGCCAGCCTGATCACGCCCCCAATATCCCTTCCCTGCCAGACTAATGTCCCCAACTGCCCTCCCCTGCTGGCCTGGTGCCCCTAACTGCCACCCCCCCCCAACCAGCCTGGTTGCCTCTAGTTGCCCTCACCTGCAGGCCTGGTTCCCCCCAACGAACCTCCCCTGCAGGCCTTGTCACCCTCTCCTGCTGGCCCAATCACCCCCAACTGCCTTCCCCCGCTGGTTTGTTTGTCCCCTACTGCCCTCCCCTGCTTACCTGGTCACCCCCAACTGCCCTCTCCTGCCAGCCTGATCACACCCCCAATATGCCTCCCCTCCTGGGCTGATTGCCCCAACTGCCCTCCCCTGCCAGCCCAACCACCCCCCAACTGCCCTCCCCTACTGGATTGTTTGCCCCACAAATGCCATTCCTCAAAGGCCTGGTTTCCAGGAACTACCCTCCCCTGAAGGTCTGATTGCCCACAACTGCCCTCCTCTGCCATCCAGGTAACCCCTAACTGCCTTCCCCTGTCAGCCTCTTCACCCCTAACTGCACTCACCTGTAAGCCTGATACCCCCCAACTTCCCTCTCCTGTTTGCCCCTAACTACCCTCCCCTGTGGTCCTGGTCATCTTGTGGTGGCCATGTTGTGACAATGTTGCAGTGGCCATCTTGTGATGATGTCAAGTAAGGATGTCACGCAACACCACCTAGGCTTTTATTATATGGGACTAGAGGCCCAAAGTGCACAAAATTTGTGCATGGGGGCTCCCCTTAGCCCAGCCTTCACCCTCTCCAATACAGGACCCCTCAGGGAATATCCGACTGCTGGTTTAGATCAGGCCTGGGGATCGGGCCTAAACCAGCAGTCAGACATCCCTCTCACAATCCGGGACCACTGACTCCTAACTCCTCATCTACCTGCCTGCCTGATCACCTCTAACTGCCCCCCCTGCTGTCGTGGTCCCTGCAACTGCCCTCCCCTGCAGGCTCAGTCACCCCCAACTGCCCTCCCGTTGGCTTGGTTGTCACTCCCAACTGCCCTTTCCTGCCAGCCTGGTCACCCCTAACTGCCCTGCCCTGCCAGCCTGTTCACCCCCAACTGCCCTCCCCTGCTGTCCTAATAGCCCACAACTGCCCTCCCCTTCTGGCCATCTTGTGGCAGCCACATTGGGATGATGTTGCAGCGGCCATCTTGTGATGATGCAGCATGAGGGTGTCATGTAACGCCACCTAGGCATTTATTATATGGGACTAGACACCTGGTGCAAGACATTTGTGCAAGGGGGCGGGGGGGTATCTCCTCAGCATAGGCTGCACCCTCTTCAATCTGAGACTACTCGGGGGATGTTCGACTGCCAGTTTAGATTGGGCCTAAAGTGGGACCGCTGGCTTCTAACTGCTCACCTGCCTGCCTGCCTGATTGCCCCTAACTGCCAACCCTGCTGGCCTGGTTGGCCCCAACTGCCCCCTTTCTCCACCAGCCTGGTCATTCCTAAGTGCCCCCCCACTGCTGGCCCGGTCGTCCCTTACTGCCCCCCATGCTGGCCCTGATCACCCCCAACTCCCTGCCCCCTGAAGGCCTGATCACCCCTCACTGAACCCCCTCACCCCGCCAGGCTGGTCACCCCTCACTAAAAGCCCTACTGGCCTGGTTGCCCCATGCAGCCTGTTCATTTGTTTGTTCAGTTGTAATGCTCACTTAAACTTTTATAAATATAGATGATATCCCACATATGAGTGAGATCATGTGATATTTGTTTTTCTCTGACTGCTTATTTCACTTAGCATAATGCTCTCCAGTTCCATCTATGCTGCTGCAAATGGTAAAATTTCCTTCTTTTATATAGCAGTATAGTATTTCATTGAGTAGATGTATCATGGTTTTCTAATCCACTCATCTGCTGATGGGCACTGAGGCATTTCCAAATCTTAGCTATTGTAAATTGCACTGTTATTAACATAAGGGTGCATATATCCTTTCTGATAGGTGTTTCTATTTTCTTGGGATATAGTCCTAGAAGTGGGATCACTCGGTCAAATGGGAGTTCCATTTTTAGTTTTTTGAGGAAACTCCATACTGTCTCCACAGTGGCTGTACCAGGCTGCATTCCCACCAGCAGTGCACAAGGGTTCCTTTTTCTCTGCATCCTCACCAGAACTTATTGTTTGTTGATTTATTGATGATAGCCATTCTGCCAGATGTGAGATGATACTCATTTTTGTTTTGATTTGCATCTCTCAATGATTAGTAGTAGTATAATTCCTCTATTTCTTTTTTTTTTTTAAGTACAGGTCTTGTACCTCCTTAGTTAAGTTTATTCCTAGATATATATTTTATCTCTGAGTATGTTTTTATATGTCTCTCAGTCTTCTGTAAGTCTTCTTTCAAAATGTGTCTACTTGGGTCCTTTGCCCATTTTTTGATTTGATAGTTTATCTTCCTTTTGTTAAGATGTATGAGTTCTCTGTAAATTCTAGCAATTAAACCGTTATCAGAGATAACATTGGCAAATATGTTCTCCTGTGCAGTGAGTGGGCTTTCTTGTTGTTTTGTTGTTTCTTTAACTCTGAAGAAGCTTTTTATTTTGATATAGTCCCATTTGTTTATTTTCTTCTCACTCATCCTTGCGCTAGGAGCTGTGCTAGTAAAGATATTACTAAGACATATGCCTGCCATTTTGCTGCTTATATGGAGTGGTGTGACTTTTATGATTTCCTGTCTAACATTCAAGTCGTTTAGCAATTTTGAGTGTGTTTTTGTGTAAGGTGTAAGTTGGTGGTCTAGTTTTATTTTTATTTTTTTGCATGTATCTGACCAAATTTCCCAGCACCATTTATTGAAGAGACTGTCTTGACTCCATTTTATGCTCTTGCCTCCTTTGTCAAATATTAATTGAGCATAATGGCTTGGGTTGATTTCTGGGTTCTCTGTTCTGTACCATTAGTCTATACAGTGGTACCTTGAGATACGAGTTTAATTCATTCCGTGACCTTGAGGCATGGGAAACTATGAGACACTTCAGTAGTAGTAAACTGGTGGGTCGTGTGCAGCCAGCCGATCAGCGTGATTACTCCTATCTCAAATGTTGCTCGTATTTCAAAGCAAAAACCACTTGCTCGACAGCTCATATCTCAAAAATCTCGTATGTTAGGGCACTCGTATCTCGAGGTACCACTGTATGTCTGTTCTTGTGCTATTACCAGGTAGTTTTGAGAACAGTGGCTTGTAATACAGCTTGAGAGTTGGTATTGTGATCCCTCCAACTTTGTTCCTTTTCAGGATTGCTGTGGCTATTCAGACTCTTTTTTATTTTCTATTTCTATTTTTATTTTTTTTATTAATGTATTGCATGTATACAAATCTTCCCATAGCCCCCCCTCCTTCCAGGCATACCCTAACACCCAGTGTCTTGTGTTCATTGGTTATGCTCATATGCATACATAAAAGTCCTTTGGTTGATCTCTTATCTACTCCACCTCTCCTGAACTTCACAATCTGTTTAATGCGTTATTTCCTCTGTATCTATCTTTTTGTTCATCAGTTTATATTGTTCTTTATTATTCATAATGAGTGAGATCATATGGTGTTTCTCTTTCATTGACTGGCTTATTTCACTTAGCATAAGGCTCTACAGTTCCATTCAGGTTGCTGCAAATGGTAAGAATTCTTTCTTTTTGATGGCAGCATAGTATTCCATTCTGTAGATGTACCATAGTTTTATGATCCACACAGGCACCTAGGCTGTTTCCAAATTGTAGCTATTGTAAATTGTGGTGCTATGAACATTGGGGTGAATAAATCCTTTCTGATTGGTCTTTCTAGTTTCTTAGGATATATTCCTAAGTGTGGAATTGCTGGGTCAAATGGCTATAGATGTTGGAGATTAAACCTCTATCAGTGATAACATTTGCAAATATGTTCTCCCATACAGTGGGCTTTCTTGTTGTTTTGTGGGTGGTTTCTTTTGCTGTGCAAAAGCTTTTAATTTTTTATTTATTTTTTTGCTTTAAAATTTTTATTAATTTTTTTTACATATCTCCCCATTGCCCAGGGTTCCTTTTTCTCCTCATCTTTGCCAACACTTGTCATTTGTTGATTTGTTGATGATTGACATTCTGACGGGTGTGTGATGGTATCGCATTGTCGTTTTGATTTGCATCTCTCGCATGATTAATGACTTTGAACATGTTTTCGTGTGTCTCTTGGCCTTCCTTCTGTCGTCTTTTGAAAAGGTTCTATTTAGATCTGTTGCCCATTTTTTTATTGGATCGTTCATCTTCCTTTTATTAAGTTGTATAAATTGGCTGTAGATTTTGGAGATTAAATCTTTATCAGTGATAACATTTGCAAATATGTTCTCCCATACAGTGATCTTTCTTGTTGTTTTGTTGAAGGTTTCTTTTGCTATGCAAAAGCTTAAACATTAGAATGGAAACCATAAAAATACTAGAGGAATCCACAGGCAGCACAATCTCAGATATATGCCGAAAGAACTTCTTCACTGATACTGCTCCAAAGGCAATGGAAGCTAAAGAAAAAATAAAGAAATGGGACATTAATTTTGTATCCTGTTACATTGCTGAATTCATTTATTAAGTCTATTAGTTTCTTAATGAAATCTTTCGAGTTTTTTATGTACAGTATGATGTCATCTGGAAATAAAGACAGCTTTACTTCTTTTCAAATTTGGATGCCTTTTATTTCTTGTTCTTGTCTAATTGCAATGGCTAATACTTCCAGTACTATGTCGAACAGGAGTGGTGAGAGTGGGCATCCCTGTCTTGTTCCTGTGCTTAGGGGAAATGGTTTTAGTTTTTGCCCATTGAGTATGTTGTTAGCTGTGGGTTTATCACATATGGTTTTTATGATGTTCAGGTATGATCCTTCTATTCCCATCATGCTGAGAGTATTTATCAAGAAAGGGTGTTGGATTTCATCAAGTGCTTTTTCTGTATCAATTGATATGACTATGTGATTTTTATCTCTCAATTTGTTTATGTGATGTATCATGTTTATTGATTTGCAGATATTGTACCATCCTTGCATTCCTGGGATAAATCCTACTTGGTCACGGTGTATGATCTTTCTGATGTATTGCTGGATCTGATTTGCTAGAATTTTGTTGAGGATTTTGGCATCTATGTTCATGAGGGCCTATAATTTTCTTTCATTGTGTTATCTTTATCTGGTTTTGATATTAGGGTGATGCTGGATTCATAGAAGGTGTTTGGGAGTGTTCCTTCTTCTTGAATATTTTGGAATAGTCTGAGTAGGATAGGTTTTAATTCTTCCTTGAATGTTTGTTAAAACTCTCCTGTGTAGTCATCTAGTCCCGGACTTTTGTTTGCTGGAAGCTTTTTGATGATTGCTTCAATTTCCTGCATAGTTATTGGTTTATTGAGATGTTTAGATTCTTTCTAATTGAGTTATGGAAGGTTATATTTTTCTAGGAATATGTCTATTTCCTGCAGATTGTTCAGTTTGTTGGAATAGAGTTGTTCATCGTATTTTTTTAAAACAATCCTTTGTATTTTGGTGGGGTCTTTTATTATTTCTCCTCTTTCATTTCTAATTTTATTTGGGTTTCTCTCTTTATTTCTTGGTGACCTTGGCTACGGGTCCATCAATATTGTTTATACTTTCAACGAAGCAGCTCTTGGTTTTGTTGATCTTTTTATTTGTTTTTTTGTTTGTTTGTTTGTTTGTTTTTATTTTTATTTTTTATTGTTATGTTTTTTATTTTTATTTTTTTAGTCTCCATGCTGTTTATCTCGGCTCTGATCTTTACTATTTCCTTCCTTCTGCTTACACTGGGCTTTTCTTATTGCTCTCTTTATAGCTCTTTTAGTTGTAGAGTTAGGTAATTTTTTACCATTATTTCTTCTTTTTTTTTTCAGTATGCTCCTAGAGTTATGAACTTCTCTCTCAAGACTGCTTTCACTGTGTCCTATAAATTTTATATTGTTGTGTTATCATTATCACTTGTTGCCATGATGTCTTTTATTTCTTCCTTTATCTCTCTGGTCACCCAGTCCTTGTTTAATAGCATGCTGTTTAGTCTCCATGGGTTTGATTTCTTTGGATTATTTTTATTGTAGTTTATTTTCAGTTTTATGCCACTGTTATCTGAGAAGATGCTTGATATGATTTCTATCTTCTTGAATTTGAAGAGACTTCCTATGACCCCACATATGGTCTATCTTTGAAAATGACCCATTTGCACTTGAGAAGTATTTATATTCTGTGGCTTTGGGGTGAAATGTTCTGAAGATGTCAATTAATTCCATCTGGTCTAGTGATGTTTCTTTGCTGATTTTTTGTTTAGAGGATTTGTCCAGTCCTGACAGTGAGGTATTAAAGTCTCCTACTATGATTGTATTGCTGTCAGTCTCTCCCTTGATATCCTCAAGGAGTTTTTTTTTAATGTATTTAGATGCTTCTTTATTAGGTGTGTATATGGTTACCAGAGTTATTTCTTCTTGTTGGGTTGCTCCCTTTAGGATTATGAAGTGGCCTTCCTTATCTCTTATTATGTCCTTCACTTTTACATCAATTTGTCAGGTATAAGTATTGCAATCCTAGCTTTTTTTTTCATTTCCATTTGCCTGAAAACTGTCTTCCATCTCTTCATCCTCAGTCTGTGTGCGTCTCTTTTTCTGAGGTGGGTTTCTTTTAGGCAGCAGGTATATGGGTCATGTTTTCTTATCCAATCCGATAAGAAATGTCTTTTTAATGGAGCATTTAATCTGTTCACATTTAAAGTTATTATTGATAGCTACTTATCTGTTGCTATTTTTATTCTTTACCCCTATTCAGGATCTTTTTTAATTGCAGATGAATTTTTGAAGAGTTTGTTCTAGATCTTTGAAATATGTTGTTAGTATTTTAATGGGGATTGCATTCCATCTGTAGCTTTGGGTAGTATGGACATCTTAATGATGTTGATTCCAGCACTCCATGAACATGGTATGTTTGGTTCAATGGTATATGAGATTGCTTTTTTAGTTTCTCTTTCTGTGAGTTCATTATTGGTGTATAAAAAGGACATAGATTTCTGGGTCTTAATTTTGTATCCTGGTACATTGCCAAATTCATTTAATAGGTCTAGTAGGTTTTTCATGAAGTCTTTGGGGTTTTCTATGTACAGTATCATGTCATTTGAAAATAAGGATAGTTTTACTTCTCCTTTTCCTATTTGGATACCTTTTACTTCTTCTTCTTGTCTGATAGCTATGTCTAGTACTTCCAGTACTATATTGAACAGGAATGGTGAAAGTGGGCATTCCTGCCTTGTTCCCTTTGTTAAGGAAAATGAGTTTAGTTTTTGCCCATTGAGTATGATGTTGGCTGTAAGTTTGTCACATAAGGCTTTTATTATGTTGAGGTATGATCCCTCTGTTCCCACTTTGCTGAGAGTTTTTATCAAGAAGAGTTGTTGGATTTTGTCAAATTCTATTTCTGCATCAATTGTTATGATGATGTGATTTTTATCTCTCAATTTGTTTATGCAATGTATCACATTTATTGATTTGGGAAAGTTGTACCATCCTTGTATCCTTGGAATACACACATTTGCTACAATTTTGTTTAGGATTTTAGCATCTATGTTCATCAAGGATATTGGCCTGTAGTTCTCTTTTTTTGTGGTGTCTTTATCTTGTTTTGGAATTAGCATAATGCTGGCTTCATATAAGGAGCTTGGAAGTGTGGAATAGTCTGAGGAGGAGAGGTTTTAGTTCTTCTTTGAATGGTTGGCAGAAATCCCCTGTAAAGCAATCCAAAAATATCTTTTGTTTGCTGGAAGATTTTTTGATCATTGCTTCAACTTCTATTGTGGTTATCAGCCTTTTCAGTTTTTTTTTTTTTCCTGATTGAGTTTTGGGATCTTGTATTTTTCTAAGCATATGTCCATTTTGTCTAGGTTGTCCATTTTGTAGGAATAGAGGTGTTCATGGTATTTTTTCATAATCCTTTGTATTTCTGTGGAACTAGTTGTTACTTCACCTCTTTCATTTCTGATTTTGTTTATTTGGGTCCTCTCTCTTTGCTTCTTGGTGAGCCTGGCCAGAAATTTGTCAATCTTGTTCATCCTTTAAAAGAACCAGCTCTTTTTTTTGTTGTTGATCTTTTGTAATTTTTTTTGTCTCTGTTGTTTATTTTCACTCTGATCTTTATGGTTTCCTTTCTTCTGCTTATGCTGGGATTTTCTTGTTGTTCTCTTTTTAACTCTTTGACTTATAGGGTTAGATAATTTATTACCTTTTTTTTTGAGGTAAGCCCATAGAGCTATGAACTTCCCTCTCAAGACTGCTTTCACTATCTCTCATACATTTTGGATTGTTGTGTTTTCATTGTCATCTGTTGCCATTATGCTTTTTATTTCTTCTTTGATCTCATTGGTAACCCAGTCATTGTTTAATAACATGCTATTTAGCCTCCAAGTGTTTTTCTTTTCACATTGATTTTATTGTAGTTGATTTCTGATTTTATGCTATTGTGATCTGAGAAGATGATGTCTATCTTCTTGAATTTGGAGAGACTTTGTGTGTGCCCCGATATGTGGTCTATCTTTGAAAATGACCTGTGTAGACTTGAGAAGAATGTATATTCTGTAGGTTTGGGGTGAAATGTTCTGAAGATGTCAATTAATTCCATATGATCTAGTGAATCATTTAAGATTGATGTGTCTTTGCTAATATTTTGTTCAGAGGATTTATCCAGTGTTATTAGTGGGGTATTAAAGTCCCCTGATGTGACTATATTGATGTCAATCTCTCACTTGATATTTTCCAGAAGTTTTTTGTTTTGTTTTGTTTTTTATATATTTGGGGACTCCTGTATTAGATGCATACATGTTTACCAGAGTTATATCATCTTGTTGAATTTCTCCCTTTAGAATTATGAAATGGACTTCTTTGTCTCTTGTTATGGCTTTCACTTTGAGGTCTAATTTACCAGATATAAGTATTGGTACCCCAGCTTTTTCTTTCATTTCCATTCACCTGAAAAACCTTTTTACATCCCTTCACTATTAGTGTGTGTGAGTCTTTTGTTCTGAGGTGGGTCTCCTGTAGACAGCAGATATATGTGTCTTGTTTTCTTATCCATTCAGCTACCCTGTGTCTTTTGATGGGGGCATTTAATCCATTTACATTTAAAGTTATTATTGATAGTTACTTGTTTGTCACCATTTTTATTCTTTATGCCTGTGTTCCTTCTTCCCTTCCTATTTCTTCTTTTTACAGCAAACCCTTTTGCTACAGTCTTTTTTTGCTGCAGATGTGCAGGAATCTGGAGAAGGAGCTCCATATAAATGAATAAACTAGACAAGAAATATAAATTTTGAAGACATTTTGGAGGATGCTTAGTTCTAGTGACTAAACTTTCCGAATCTCCAGACCCACAGCTTTTTATTCACACATTTTTCCCTTTAGCACAGCAAATATGTATATCAAGGGTAAGGTTTGGGAAACAATAAAAAAATTATCAGGTTAAGGAAAAGGCCTTCGGCTGTTCAAGTAGGTAATAACATGCAAATTTTCAGTCCTGCTGAATATGTGCATTCAACCTCTTGAGAACTTCCCACATCTATTATGACCTGCTGGATTTAACCTCTAGCACCCTTTAGCATTTCTTGCATTGCTGGTTTGGTAGTAATAAACTCCCTTAGTCCTTTTTTGTCTGTGAAGCTCCTGATTTCACCCTCAACTTTGATTGATAGCCTTGCTGAGTACAGTATTCTTGATTCTGACCCTTGTTTTGCATAACTTTGTATAATTCATTTCATTCCCGTCTGGCCTGATGTGTTGAGAAATCAGTTGATAGTCTGATGGGAAATCCCTTGTAGATAATTTTCTGTCTCTCTCTCGCAGCCTTTAAGATTTGTAATTTCTCCTTGGTATTTGCCAATTTAATTATAATGTGTCTTGGTGTCAGTCTTTTGGGTTCATCTTGTTTGGGACTCTGATCTTCTTGGACTTGTATGAGTTTTTTTTTCCCCAATATCAGGGAAGTTTTCTGTCATTATTTATTCAAACAGGTTTTCTATTCCTTGCTCAGTTTTGTCTCCTTCTGGTACTCCTATTATGTGGATGTTGTTTTGTTTCATGTTGTTCTAAAGTTCCCTTAGGTTCTCTGCCTGTTTTTTATAGATTTTTTTTCCAGTTGCTGCTCTGCTTGGGTATTTTTCCCTACCTTGTCTTCTAACTCACTGATTTGGTCCTCTGCTTCTTCTAGTCTACTGTTGATGTTTTCTATTGTGTTCTTTATCGTAGCAATGTCATTCTTCATTTCTCCTTGGTTCTCTTCATTTCCTCTTGATTTTTACATAAATTGTTGTATTTGTCTTCCATCCTTTTCACTGTACTTATAATCATTGTTCTGAATTCTTTCTCTGACAAATTGTTTGCCTCCATTTTGTTTACTTTTTTCCTGGTGACTCCTCTTTTTCTTTCATATGGGGGCTGTGTCTTTGTCTCCCCATATTTGCTCCTCTCAGGGTTTCTGGACATGTAGCCCTCTCTCTCCTGAATTGCCTTAAAGGCACAAAATACAACACAACAAGACACAGTACACAGATCATCAAACACAAATGTATTTATGATACCAGTAACCCCTAGTAAAGGTGACCACCAGAGAAAAGAGAATTAGGAATGAGAAAAGAATGCAAAAATGATATTGAAAAAATAAAAAAATTTAAGAGAGAAATAAAAGAGAGAAAAAAAGAAGGGAAAATACATGTATATGGAGGGGAAAAAAACTTCAAAAAACCAACAACTAATCCAAAAAAAAAAATGCAAACAACAAACACCCAGAGAAGAATGCAAAAACAACTAATCCAGGGGGAAAAACAAAATAACAATCAGACAAGACAGAAAGAAAAAAGAAAAATAAAAGGAAAAAATTGGCTAGTAAAGAAAGAGAAGGGCAAAGTGTGCATGTACTTGGAGCAGGAGAGAGGAAATATATGAGTAAGATCAATTTTTTAACAGGAAGTCAAAAGAAAAGAGAAAAAAACTAAAGCAGGAACAGGGTAAAGAGAAACAGGATGAAAAAGGGGGAAAGTGAGGAAGAGAGTGTTGGTATAAAAAAAATGAGATAGAGTAAAATAATGCAAAAATAAAAATAGAATATAGAACACTAATCCAAAAATAAAATATAGAAAAAATAAAATATCACTTTTAAAAAAGGTAAAATAATAGTAATAACAAAAATGAAAATATAATAATAAAAAAGTAAAATAAATTGAGGAAAAAATTAGTTTCTTAAGTAAAATATAAAACATAAAAAAGTGAATTAGTGAAGGTTGTTCATTTCACTGGAGCTTCAATGACCCATGGGGGCTAATTTAAGACCCCTCTTTGTTATTCTGCCTGGTACATCTGTTTCTTGTCATGTAGTCAGCACAGTGTTGAAGTTCTCTGCGATCCACAGCTCCTCTGTGTCATAATCCACAACATTGTTTTCAAGCAGGTAGGATTGCTCTGCTTACTTTGTTTCTTTGCCTGCCTTCAGTTTTATTTACACAAGAGTCAATTTCTGACACAATCCCTGGGTGGCAGTGTTTCTGTAGTTTTGGGGACCAAGTAGCCCCTCAACCTGGTGTTTAGATTCTTCTTCTCCTGCCACACTTAATACTGAGTTGGAAGGATGGACTGACTCAGAGCTGGTTTCCTGCTCATCTCTCCTTATTCTGATCCTCAGTTTTCACAAAAACCACCTTCCTCTGCAGTCTTGGTGAATGTTTTTAATGGGAAGATTCTATGTACTGAGCTTAGCAAGCAAAAGCAAGGAATGAAAAAGACTAAGGAACTGTACCCATTCATGTCTTTCTCCCCCTGGCACTGTGCAGCTGGTATAGAACTTCAGGTTGCCTTTCTGGGTGCAGTCTCACATGGCTGTGAACTTAGATCTAGATTCCCCCTCTGCCAGCAGTTCTGTGGACCCCCTTTCACATTCTAAGGCTACACTGACTCCAAAGGCTGTGGATTTGGTGGAGCTCAGTCTCCCTCTGAGACTCTAGTCCCTGCTGTTCACATTTCTCCCTCCAGCCCGGATGCCAGATCTCACCTATAGTGAATGTCCTGCTGTGTGGGGACTTTACTGAGCAATATTTTTTTAGTAGGGCTTTGGTGCCTGCTGAGTCAATTCTTGGGTGTGTAATTTGTGGAACTAATTGGGTGGGGTGGTGTGGTCTGAAGCTGGCCACCAGATATGTTCATTCTGGGACCTCTTGGAAGGGGCTTTGATGCAGGTCAAGTTCAGCTGCTGTCTGAGCCTGGTTGAAGGCATCTGGTAAAAGCCAGAAAATGATGTATATTTTTGGAGCTGCCTGTTCTGATCTTGGAGGTCCCCAGGAGAGGCTATGCTGTTAAATGAGCTTAGTTGCTACTAATTCTATGCTTGGGGCTTCTTAGCAAGAGGCACAGGACATGCTGTGGCCAGCAGCTGCTAGTTTGAGTATTTGGACATTTGAAAGATTCCAGAAAATGTTTGTGGGCCAAGGCAGTTGCTTTTGTGAAATAGGCTGGGGCTGGGTTAATGAGTTTGGTGGGGAGGGGTCTCAGTTACCACCTGGTTGGGGTCAATAGAGACCTGGAGACTCATATTTGGTGTCCTGCCCCTGCTGGGGGCAGGGGCTCAACAAGAAAGCAATGGAGCCTGCCAGCAGTTCTGTGCCAGAGAGAGCTGTTCTTTCCACTCTCACCCAGAATCCAAACAGTTCAGTTCCTCATTGTATGTCCTTGGCATTTTTTCAGGCTGCTGTCCCTTCATTGGAACTTAGGAAGAGTGCTTCTGAGTAAAGGACTCTCCTGAATCCATAGCAGCCCTCTCTCTTACCTGGATAGAGTCCCCACTAATTTTACAGCCATAGGCTGTAGAGGCTCCTCTTCCCAGAACTGGTGTTTTGGATGGGGTGGTTTGTTTGGGGCTGGACCCCTCACTTTTCAGGGGTACCTCTATAGCTAAGGTATCCCTCCTAATTGTTATATGCCATGCAGAGGTATGGAACCAGCACATTTGGAGTCTTCACCCCTCTACCAGTCTCAATATGGCTTCTTCTTTATATCCTCAACTATAGGAATTCTGTTCAACTAGTCTTCAGGTAATTCCCAAGGGTGATTGTTCTGTAATTTAGTTGTCATTTTGATGTGGTTATGGGAGGAGGTGAGCACAGCATCTTCCTATTGAACTATTTTGACTGGAAGTCTGAAGATTAAATTTAAAATACCGTTTCCTCCATTGCATAGGCCACATTCCCAGTAGTCACATGTGGCTACCATTTTGGGATAACTCAGATATGGGATATTCCTATTATTGTTGGGAGTTCTATGGGACAGTGTTATTCTAGAGTATTCTTATTTAATTTTTTTTCATTTTGTACGTGAATTGAAATGCTTATACTTCATTTCCAAATTAAAAAGATATTTTCCTAAAAATTGTTCGAACTGCCCTGGTTGTGTTCTCTAAATACCATTCACCACTAAAAGAAACCTGGCATATTTCAGAAATTACTGATTTCAGTTCTAGAGAAAGAATGTACAATTTAATTCTAGACATTGAATTATCAGAAAGCTACTAAATACTACTGGTCACAGCAAAGAGACTCAGTAGCTACTGATGGGATGTTGAGCATCAGTAAGAATAACCATGGAAGAATGAACCTCTTTGCATAAGCAAAAACTCATGAGTCCATAAACCACAAAGTACTAACAAATTTTAAAAACTTCTCCGTCCCTTAAGAAACTCATAAGGAAATAGTTCCTCATTCTGAAAATGGTTGAGCAAAGGGGAAGAGTCTAGCATTTGTCTTTCTTACTTATACGAGCTATTCTTTGGAGCAACCATAATAGCTGAGGAGGAAACATTTCATCTCCAGAAGTATTCTAGCTAGTCAACAAAGAAGAAAAACTAATTGGAGTATTGCATTTTGAAAACCTTTTTGGAAGATAGTGGCATAGGTAAACACCTACACTGCTGCCGTGCACAACAATTCCAAAACTACAACTAAAGGACAGAACAAACAGCATCCAGAACCACAGGAAAGCTGGCTGAGTGGAAATTCTACAACTAGAAGGAAAGAGAGGGACTCACAGAGATCCAGAGGAGCTGCAAAAAGCTGAGGTACAGAAACACGCATGTGCAAAGAGCGGGTGCCAGAGTACCTGGCTGGCTTTCTCTGGCGGGAGGGAGACAGAGACTCCCAACAGCACTGAACCCCTTATCCTACGGCATTGAACCCCAGGTCCAGCTGAAACTCATATGGGAGGAGTTTGAACTGTGAAAATGGAGAAGTGCACAAAAATTTAGGGGAGCTGCAACAGGGCAGAAGTCTGGTGGCATGCACAGCGCTACATGCAGAAGACCGACTGCTGATTGCACTCCTGGCTTTCACGAGTGGGCGGGAAACCAAGCCTCCCAACTGTACCACTTCTAACTCCACTAAACCGTTTGGGGCGAGACCCTGGGGACCCAGACTCATATGGTCCCGGAATGCAGGGGAGCAGGAAAGGCAACACTCTAGAGACACTGTACTCCCACACAGGGACCACTCCAGCAATTACCCAGAGTCACGTGAAACCCAGTGGCCATGTAGGGCGGAGCCGACTGGAAGGCAAGGCAGTCTGTTAAGCCCTGAGACTCCACCCTTTCCAAGCTCAACAGAGAGGTTTTTGTAATTTTGCAAATCTTGTATCATTAGACTGAATCCAACACAGAAGTTCTCCTGGCATAATGAAAATGAAGAGACAAAGGAAGAGACCACAAACAAAAGAAATGGAGGAAAGCAAATGACTGGATATAGAGTTCAAAACCACAGTTATAAGGTATTTCAAGAATATCCTAGAAAAGATGGATAAATTTAGAGAGACCCAAGAGGAGATGAAAAAGGATCAACTAGAGATAAAAAGGACCAACTAGAGATGAAAAAGGACCAACTAGAAATTAAACTTACACTGACTGAAATAACAAATATTATACAGAGACCTAACAGCAGACTAGAGGAAGGCAAGAAGCAAGTCAAAAATTTGAAATATACAGAATCAGAAAACACTCAACTGGAAAAGGAAGAAGAGAAAAGAATCCAAA
Source organism: Lasiurus borealis (assembly GCA_004026805.1). Taxonomy (NCBI): domain Eukaryota; kingdom Metazoa; phylum Chordata; class Mammalia; order Chiroptera; family Vespertilionidae; genus Lasiurus; species Lasiurus borealis. Next base: position 47,790 of record PVJN01003968.1, on the reverse strand, counting down.
AATGTGAAGATAATCTAAGGAGCCTCTGGGACAGCTTCAAGTGTACCAACATCAGAATTGTGGGGGTGCCAGAGGAAGAGAGAGAGCAAGATACTGAAGACCTATTTGAAGAAATAATGACTGAAAACTTCCCACATCTGGTAAAAGAAATAGACTTACAAGTCCAGGAAGCACACAGAACCCCATATAAAAGGAATCCTAAGAGAAACATCATAATTAAAATACCAAGAGCAAAAGACAAAGAGAAAATATTAAAAGCAGCAAAAGAAAAACAGTTAATGACCTACAAGGGAGCACTCATATGACTGTCAGCTGATTTCTCAACAGAAATGATGCAGGTCAGATGGGAGTGGCAAGAAATATTCAACATGATGAATAGCAAGAACCTACAACCAAGAATACTCTATCCAGCAAAGCTATCATTCAGAACTGAAGGGCAGATAAAGAGCTTCACAGACAAGAAAAAGCTAAAGGAGTTCATCAACTCCAAATCAGTATTATATGAAATGCTGAAAGTTATTCTTTAAGAAGAGGAAGAAGAAAAAGGTAAAGGACAAAAAATTATGAACAACAAATACATATCTATCAACAAGTGAAGCTAAAAGTTAAGGTGATTAAAAATTTGATCAACAGAATAAACTGGTGAATATAATAGAATCAGAAGCACGGAAAGGGAGTGGACTGATAATTCTCAGGGAGAAAGGGGTGAGGGGTGTACAGGGAGAGACTGGACAAAAATCATACACATGGATGAGGACAATGAAGCGGAGGTAAGGGTAGAGGGAGAGGTGGGAGCCAGGTGTAGGGGAGCTATGGAGGGGGAAAAAGAGAAACAAATGTAGAAATATGAATAATAAAGATTTAATTAAAAAAAAAAGAAAACCTTTTTCAAATAATTGACTAAGCAGATGATCATCAATGTCTGCCAACATCAGAGAAAGAGAACCAGGCATGGTGCGCCACCTGCTGTATGAATATGCACCTTTAAAGTCAAATTTACCTAAATAGGACCAAGACTCAGAGTCTAGCACTGGGCATCAGGAATTGCAGAGTGAAGAGCATGGTAAGTGACACCTCTGGGATGAAGCCAGAAATGCAGACCTTGGGACACTTTACCGGGTAAAGAAGAAAAACAAAAACAAAGTGGGAACCTATTGATTAAAAGAAATTTAAGAGACATAGCAACCAAATGCAACAAGGATACCTTGTTTGGATCCAGATGTAAACAAATCGATCACAGAAGAGAGAAGAGTAGCAGTGGGGAAAATTGGATAAAATTAAACACAGGATATTAAGTGATTTTTACAGATTTTTAAAGTGTATTACAGTTATGTCTTTTGTAAAGATTTCTTATCTTTCAGAGACACTTATTCAAATACACAGATAAAATGACATAATGCTGAGATTTACTCAAAATAACCCTGAGGGAAGGCAGGAGGTGAGAGGGAAAGTGATACTGGCCAGGTGTTGGAGATCATTGTGGCTGGGTTTGCTGTGTGTGAGTTAAATTTTTCACAATAAAACATCACCTCTTTGATTTAGTATCTGTCCTCCCTAGGTCCATCCTATGATCTTTAAAAAGAAATCCCCCAGTTTTGCATTTTTCTTGATAAGTAGAGGGGTTAGGAATGAATATTCTGAGGGAAAACTCAGAAAATACCTTGGGTTGTTTCACTAGAAATCAGAGCAGCAAGACTTCCTAAAGGGGAACTGGATCCCAGAGCTTCACTATCTGCTGAGGTTTTCCCCTTCTCAGGGACCCTAACCCATCAAACGGTCTGTCGTTCAAACAATACAGAGATCGTAGCATTCCAGAAATTGGCAGGTCAACTAAAGGGGGCTTTGATGTGCAAGCGGGAGTTTCTCCTCCTCCCCCTCCTTTTCCCCCTTTTATTCTTCTTTATAAAAACATAAGAAACTTCTGGATGACTCTGGGAGCCTCCTCTGCCTTCCGCTCATTTTGCTCGGTGAGTCCGGGTCAGCAGCTCGAGCCTCAGGCTGGAAGGAGGCTTCTTCGGTTGGCTGGCTTCTGGGCATAGGTAAGCTGTTTTCTAAGAACTGTTCTTTCAAAAGGTTCAAAGGTCTCCGCATACAAGACACTCAGCTCCCGACTCTCTCTTGGCAGTTTCTCCCAGAAAGCCTGGCCTCCTCTCTGCCTCCTCCTTAAGAAATTGCATCACGTGGTGAGCGGAGCTTTGGGATGACCCCTGAGAAGTCAGCAGGGATTGGGGCTGGCAGTTTTCAGTCACATATCTGTGGGTAGTTTCATGGTCTCTCTAGGATGATGTGCAGACTGCTGGTTGTCACCTTCCTCAACCCATCCTCCCCACTTTTCAATGTGGAGACTGCCCAGGTAAAGACCACGTTTCCTAACCCCCTTGCCATTTGGTATGACCAATGGGCTGGAAAGAGCAATACTGGTACCAATCTGGATCTTGTCTTAGGAAAAATTGGGCAAGTGCCATATGGTGAGAACAGAGTGCTCTGACCAGCCCTGAATTGGCACCTCTGATTGTGACATGAGAAATTAATTGTACTTCATATAAACCACCATAACTTGGACTGTCTTTGTGTGGCAACTTACCCTGTCTCTTAACAAATAGGGATGGTGTCAACTACTGGGCATTAGTACCGATTTAACACCAACAGGAATCCCTAATTAGGGGTGCAGTGAAGGAGAAAACTTTTTTCAGTGCAAACAGCTCAATTGTAATATAGCAAGGCTGTAGATCAGCATGGTTATGGAACAGCTCAATACTGAAGCTGCATGCCTGCAAGGTGACCCTGAGGAGAGGAGACCCCTTACCAAGCTAGACTGCTCCACTTCACTCCAGTATACTCAGCCCAGCTCCAGCCAGGGAGGGAAAGTGCGCTCCCTGAGCCTGAGGGGAGCTGACATACAGAGAGAAATCTTCACCCCACTCCATCACTGGTGTGTCCTCATGGAAATGAGGACTCCAAATCCTCACAGTTTGATTGGTCCAAAAAGCACTGCCCTGGTTGGTCAGAATGGAGCTGCTCTGATTGGTCATGAAGAAGCTGATGGGAATATAGGTCTGAGTGGATAGGGAAAGATTCAGTCCTATTGCTTGAAATATGGTTCTAGGAACTCCTTTATGAAGGCTGGCTCAGAAGGCAGGAGTACAGTACAGGCAGGTGGGTCAGGTTGGGAGACCTGCACTTAAAGCATGGTTCTCCCTGTAGTGTGGTTTACACAGAGGCCCCTTTTTAGGAAGAGTACAGTTTGTTTTTTAAAGTTGAGTCCAGTCAGCTGCCAAGAGCCCTTCCTGGTAAGTATCTTCTTACCCGGAAGAAGAATCTCTGTGATGGAGATCCTTTCTATCACCTTCTTGCCCAAATTTGATTCTGTGATGCTGTGCAATGCAGTCATGTTGATGATGTGTCTGTGCATGGCTATAGACTTAAGAATCATTTTTTGAAGCAAAAATTTTTCTATTGAGCATTTCACACCATTGTCTCTGAAAAGTCAGATAAGGGTATGGAAACACTGTTCCTATTTCTCAGGCCCTATTCCTATTTTTCCAAGTCCCCAGAGTTTGCATCTGTATGGTTCTTCCTTGTGTTAACTTGAGAAACATTCAAACCTATAAAGAATTTTTGAGATTTTATCTGAGCCAAGCGGTCCATAATTGCCAGGAAGCAGAATCTCAAGGTATTAAGATAATGCTCCCAAAAATGGCAGTTTTACACCTATTTTTATAAATTACCATCAAAGGAGAAGATGTTTCCCATCTGCAAGTGAAAGAGTTTGCCAGCCACTCAAGAAAACACCATGAAAAATATTACTGTGTTTTTTATCAAGAGACTACTGTATCTCCACCTCTTACGCATATTCTCAATTATCATGAACATCTTCATTCTATCATTCTTTTCAGGGAACATCTCAATATTGGAAACACACTTGATGTGATTGTACATCTGTTTTTGTAACTGCCATAGCTCTAGTTTTATATTTAGTGATGAAAACAAATGTATACACTAAAAGAAGTTTATCATCTCATCATCATACAAGGTAACCAGATTTTTGAAATGCTGTATCTGCTTTATTAAGTCTTGTTTTGTCTTTCATGTAATTTTTGTACTTCATGGAGCACCATTAATAGTGTCAGAAACAATTTTATTTACAGTAATTTTGTCTGCTTTTGCTACTAGACCTTGTTAGGACCAAATGTCAAATGTGGCTAAGTGTTCAGTGGAGATGGATCTGGCCCATCTCCTGCATGTTTGGAGCAATCTTTGGTTATGTGCCACCTATTATTTCACCACTCTGGGTATATTGGAATAGAAAGAAACTTACTTATAAAAACAATTAGATGGAACCAAGAAAGAAGATTATTTTGTGTACAGACTCCATATGGACTGTGCAGAAATGTATATGGTCCAAGTCAGGAAGTCCCATTTACAGCATTGTGGTTTTATTTTTTAAATCTAGTTGCATGCTGTACTTGTAGCGTTTTAAACTATAAAACCCCTGAGATATTGTACCTTCTAGCTGACAGGGCACCGACCTGCCAGCCTCCTCCAGGCAGAGCATCTGGCCAGCCACTCCCTCTCCACCCCCCACACACCAGCAAAGCAACATCCAGCCTGCCCCCCACCAGTGGAGCAGTACCAGGCTGTTCCCCCGACCAGTGGAGCAGCCCCCAACCTGCCCCTACCAGCTGAGCAGCACCCAGCCTGCCTCCCCACCAGTGGAACAGCACCTAGCCTACCACCCCTGTCCCCTGACCTGCAGTGCAGAACCTGGCCTGGTCCCCTCTACCCCAACAGCAGAGCACCTGTCACAGCCCACCACCCTAATATGGGCCCAGCCTGAATACAGGGTCCTACTGCCCCAAACAAGCATAATTGACATGTTGCCCCTGAATAAACTGACCCACTGCCTTGAGGTGCTGCTATTATGCCCCAATAATTCCAGATGCACATACCTGTCATCGTGTCCTTCCTGGTGCCCCTGGTCAAACAGCCTCATGCCTGATACCAGCCAGAGGACACGACCTGATGCCCCTACACATGGAACTGCCACAGAGACATTGTGCCTAACCCAATGTCACCAGATCAGCTGCACCATTGCCACCTGGTGGGACCAGTCACCTTTGAATAGACAGATTCACTGCAAACTTACCTCCTCACCCAGCTCCCCAGACTGCCAGACAGAGAGGGAAAAAACAACAACTCCCAAATAAAGAAAAAGCCAGAAAAGAAACTAAATGAAATGGAGGCAAGTAATTTGTTAGATAAAGAATTTAAAGTAATGGTTGTAAGGATATTCAAACATCTGATTGTGAATCACAAGGAACTGAAGGAGAACTACACTAACATGAATGAAAATAAAGAGGAAATGAAGAATGGCATAGCTACAATAAAGAACACTTGGAAGGTTGCAACAGTAGACTAGAATCTGAGGACCTAATCAGCAAGTTAGAAGACAAGGTAGGAAAAAACACCCAATCAGAGCAGTAATTGTAAAATAAAAAATAAAAAAGCACCAGGAGAATGTAAGGGAGCTTTGGGACAACCTAAAACAAAACAACGTGCATAAGAGAGGTACTAAGAAGAGAAGCTGAACTAGGAATAGAGAACATGTTTGAAAAAATAATGAGAAAAAGAGAAAAATATTCTCTGACCTGCTACAGAAAATTGTCATACAATTCCAGGAAACACAAACAGTCACAATAAAGATGAACCCAAATAAACCCACACCAACACACATTATCATTAAAATGGCAAACGTTAAAGACAAAGTAAGAATCTTAAAGGCTTACAAGGGATAGTAAGTTAACTACAAGGAAGGTCCTATTAGAGTATCAGCTGATTTCCCAATAGAAACACTTCAGCCAGAAGGGAGTAGCATGAAGTATACAAAGTAATGAAAAGCAAGGGACTGAATCCAAGAATACTCTCTCCAGCAAGGTTATCATTCAAAATTGAAGGTGAGAAGAAAAAAATGGTGGTGGAATAGATAGATGTGTCCTGAGCATTGTCCATGAGCAGACAGAGAGAATAGCTGAGGGTCTCACTGGGAGTGTTTGTTGGTGAGTTATGGTACAATTTACCTCCAGGAGAAGGTGGGAGACTGCTAGATGCGGCTCCCCTGACTGGGCAGCCCCACTACCACAGGGTGTTTTTTTCTCCCAGAGCCACCATCTGGGATGTGGAGACCATGCCATTTTGAAAGGGAAAGTGGATGACTACGGAAGTCTGAAAATCTACAGCTGTGGCACCCACCGAACAGTGGTGAACCTCAGTACACCGGTCCCCAATTGGCTCAAACAATTGGATTCAGAGGATTTTTACATGATACACAGAAAGGAGAAAGGGAACTATATAACCAGAAATCCAGAGAAGAGAGACCATGTGCAGACACAGACACAGCCCACATATGAAAGAAAAGCAAATATCACCATAAAAAGGAAGTAAATGAAATGGAGGCAAGCAACCTGCCAGAGAAAGAATTCAGAGAAATGGTCATAGGTGGCTGAAAAGAATGGAAGACAAATCAGAAAATATGAATAAGAACTAAGAGGAAATGAAAAAGAATCGAGAAGAAATGAAAAATGACATTGCTGCTGTAAAGAACTCAATAGAAAGCATCAGAAGTAGACTAGAAGTAGAGAACCATGACACTGAGCTAGAAGACAAGGTAGAAATAAATACTCAAGTAGAGCAGCTTCTAGAAAAAAAAATTAAAAAGCAAGAGGAGAACTTAAGGGAACTTTGGGAAAACACAAAACAAAACAACATGTGCATAATAAGGTTTCCAGAAGGAGAGGAGACAAAGAAAGAAACAGAAAAACTATTTGAAGAAATAATAACACAAAACTTTCCTGATATAGGGAAGAAAAAAAACCCACAAATCCAAGAAGCTCACAGAGTCCCAAGAAAAATAAACCCCAAAAGAACCACACCAAGGCACATTATAATGAAATTGCCAAACACCAACGACAAAGTAAGAATCTTAAAAGTGGCAAGAGAGATACAGAAAGTTACTTACAGAGGAAACGCCATCAGATTAGTGTCTGATTACTCAACAGAAACTCATCAGGACAGAAGCGGATGAAATGAAATATACAAAGTCATGCCAAGGAAGGGTCTGCATCCAAGAATACTGTACCCAGCAAGGCTTTCAATAAAAATTGAAGGTGAAATCAGGAACTTCACAGACAAAAAAGGACTAAGGGAATTTGTTACCACCAAAACACCAATGCAAGAAATGCTAAAGAGTCTACTGTAAAAAAAAAAAAAAAAAAAAAAAAAAAAAAAAAAAAAAAAAAAAAAAAAAAAAAAAAAAAGAAAAAA
>PVJN01003968.1:0-40370 GCA_004026805.1 Lasiurus borealis | reverse complement strand
AACATGATCCATATATCTTCTCTCTCTAAAAAAAAAACCCACCTCAGAAAAAAAGATTCACACAAACTGAGAGTGAAGGGATGGAAAGAATTTTTCAGGCAAATGGAAATGAAAAAGAAAAGGCGGAGGAAGCAATACTTATATCTGACAAATTAGATCTCAAAGTGAAGGACATAACAAGAGATAAGGAAGGCCACTTACTAATACTAAAGGGGGCAATCCAATGTGAAGAAATAACTCTGGTAAACATATACACTTCCAATATAGGAACCCCCAAATACACAAAAAGCTCCTGGAGAATATCAAGGGAGAAAATGACCGCAATACAATCATATAAGATACTTTAATTCTCCTCTATCACCTTTGCACAAATCCTCTAAACAAAAAATCAGCAAAGGAACATCAATCCTAAATGACTCACTAGACCAGATGGAATTAATTGACATATTCAGAACATTTCACTCCAAAGCCACAGAATATACATTCTTCTCAAGTGCACATGGGTCATTTTCAAAGATAGATCTTATGTTAGGTCATAAGAAAAGTCTCTTCAAATTCAAGAAGACAGAAATCATCTCAAGCATTTTCTCAGACCACAGTGGCATAAAAACGGAAATCAACTATAATAAAAACAATAGAAAGAAATAAAACACATGGAGACTAAACAGCATGCTATTAAACAACGACTGGGTAACCAGAAAGATCAAGGAAGTGATAAAAAAGCATCATGGCAACAAATGACAATGACAACATAACAATCCAAAATTTATGAGACACAGTGAAAGCAGTATTGAGAGGGAAGTTCATAGCCCTACAAGCCTACTGCAAAAAAACAGGAAACAATGGTAATAAATTACCTAAACCTACAACTCAAAGAGCTATAAAGAGAGCAACAAGAAAAGCCCAGTGTACACAGAAGGAAGGAAATAGTGAAGATCAGAGCAAAGATAAACAACTTGGAGACCAAAGAAACAATTCAAAAGATTAACAAAATCAAGAGCTGGTTCTTTGAAAGGATAAACAAGATTGATGGACCTCTAGGCAGGTTCACCAAGAAGCAAAGAGAGAAGACCCAAATAAACAAAATCAGAAATGAAAGAGGAGAAATAATAACAGACCCCACCAAAATACAAAGAATTGTTTAAAAAAATACTATGAACAACTCTGTTCCACCAAACTGGACAACCTGCAAGAAATGGACATATTACTAGAAAAATATAACCTTCGAAAACTCAATCAGGAAGAACCTAAACATCTCAATGGGCCAATAAATATGGAAGAAATTGAAGCAGTTATCAAAAAGCTTCCAGCAAACATAAGCCCGGGGCCAGAGAGCTATATAGGAGAGTTTTACCATACATTCAAGGAAGAATTAAAACTTATCCTCCTAAGACTAGTCCAAAAATTTCAAGAAGAAGGAATACTTCTGAGCACCTTCTATGAAGCCAGCATCAGCCTAATACTAAAACCAGAAAAAGACAACACAGTGAAAGAGAATTATAGGCCAATATCCCTCATGAACATAGATGCCAAAACCCTCAACAAAATTCTAGCAAATCGGATCCAGCAGTACATCAGAAAGATCATACACCATGATCAAGTAGGATTTATCCCAGGAATGCAAGGATGGTACAATATCCGCAAATCAATAAACATGATACATCACATAAACAAATTGAGATATAAAAATCACATAGTCATATCAATTGATGCAGAAAAAGCACTTGACAGAACCCAACACCCTTTCTTGATAAAAACTCTCAGCAAGATGAGAATAGAAGGATCATACCTCAACATAACAAAAGCCATATATGATAAACCCACAGCTAATATCATACTCAATTGGCAAAAACTAAAACCATTTCCACTAAAAACAGGAACAAGACAGGGATGCCCACTCTCACCACTCCTGTTCAACATAGTGCTGGAAGTATTAGCCATTGTTATCAGACAAGAAGAAGAAATAAAAGGCATCCAAATTGGAAAAGAAGTACAGCTGTCCTTATTTGCAGATAACATGATATTCTACATAAAAAAAGACTCCATCAAAAAACTAATAGACTTAATAAATGAATTTAGAAATGTAGCAGGATACAAAATTAATGTCAAGAAATCTATGGCATTTTTATACACTAATAGTGAACTTACTGAAAGAGAGACTAAAACAGCAATCCCATTTACCATCGCACCAAAAAAATTAAGATACCTTGGAATAAACTTAACTAAGGAGGTAAAATACATATATGTGGAAAACTAGAGGACACTGAAAAAAGAATTAAAGGAAGATTTAAATAAATGGAAGAGCATCCCATGCTCATTGAATGGGAGAATCAACATCATTAAAATGTCCATACTACCCAAAGCAATCTATAGATTCAATGCACTCTTCATTAAAATACCAATGATACATTTCATAGACCTATAAAGAACTCTCCCAAGATTTATCTCAAATAAAAAAAGAACCTGAATAGCCACAGCAATCCTGAGAAAAAACAACAAAATAGGTGGGCTCTCAATACCAGATATCAAGCTGTATTACAAAGCCATTGTTCTTAAAACAGCCTGGTAGAAGAACAGATATATGGACCAATGGAATAGAATAGAGAACCCAGAAATCGACCCAAACCACTATTCTCAATTAATATTTGAGAAAGGAGGCATGAACATACAATGGAGTCTCTTCAATAAATGGTGTTGGTAAAATTGGACAGTTACATGCAAAAAAATGAAACTAGACCACCAACTTACACCATCCACAAAAATAAACTCCAAACGAATACAGGATTTAAAAATAAGACCTGAAACCATAAAAATACTAGAGGAATCCACAGGCAGCACAATCTCAGACATATGCCAAAGAAACTTCTTCACTGATACTGCTCCAAGGGCAAAGGGTGAAACTAAAGAGAAAATAAACAAATGGGACTACATCAAAATAAAAAGCTTTTGCACAGCAAAAGAAACCATCAACAAACCAATAAGAAAGCCCACTGTATGGGAGAACATATTTGCAAATGTTATCCTTGATAAAAGTTTCATCTCCAACATCTACAGGCAACTTATACAACTTAATAAAAGGAAAATAAATGATCCAATAAAAAAAAAATGGGCATTGGACCTAAATAGAATCTTTTCAAAAGAAGACAGAATTAAGGCCAAGAGACACATGGAAACACGCTCAAAGTCTCTCATTATCCGAGGGATGCAAATCAAAACGCCAATGTGATACCATCTCACACCTGTCAGAACGGCAATCATCAACAAATCAACAAATGACAAATGTTGGCGAAGATGGGGAGAAAAAGGAACCCTCGTGCACTACTGGTGAGAATGCAGACTGGAACAGTATGGAGTTTCCTCAAAAAACTAAAAATGAAACTCCCATTTGAGTCAGTAATCCCATTCTTAGGAATATATCCTAAGAAACTAGAAACACCAATCAGAAAAGATATATTCACCCCTACGTTCATAACAGCACAATTTACATTAGCTAAGATTTGGAAATACCTAGGTGCCCATCAGCAGATGAGTGGATCAGAAAACTATGGTACATCTACACAATGGCATTCTATGCTGCCATCAAAAAGAAAGAATTCTTACCATTTGCAGCAACCTGGATGGAACTAGAGAGCATTATGCTAAGTGAAATAAGCCAGTCGATGAAAGAGAAATACCGCATGATCTCACTCATTTATGGAAAATAAAGAACAATATAAACTGATGAACAAAATGATAGGTACAGAGGCAGTAAAGCATCAAACAGAATGTCAAATTACAGTGGGGAGGTTAAGGAGAGGTGGGATAGATAAGATATCAACCAAAGAACTTGTATGCATGCATATAAGCATAACCAATGGACACAAGACACTGGGGGTTTTGGGTATGCATGTGGGTGTGGGGGCAATGGGAAGATATGTACACTTGTAATACATAAATAAAATTTTTTAAAAAAATTGAAGGTAAAATTAGGAGCTTTGTAGACAAAAAAAAGGATAAAAGTTTTTTACCACCTTGCCTGCAATGCAAAAAATGCTAAAGAGACTGTTCTAAAAATAAACAGAAAGGGAAATAGAGAGAGAGAGAGGAATACAGGCATAAAGAATAAAAATGAAAACAAATAAGTATCTATCAATAATAACTGCTGCGGTCTTTTCACCGCAAAGATTCAGGAATCTGGAGAATGGCTTTACATAAATGAATAAAGACTAGACAAGAAATATAAATATGGAAGGCATTAGTGAAGCCAGATGGAAACATAGCTCTAGTGATTAAGCTCCCCAAATCTTTGGACCCATGGCTTTTAATTAACACATTTTTCCCTTTAGCAAAGCAGATATACACATCAAAGGTAAGGTTTAGTAAACAATAAAGGAATATCAGGTTAGGGCAGTGATTGACAAACTGTGGCTTGGGGCCTTTTGGCCCCTTGAGTGTGGCTCTTCTATAAAATACCACGGCCTGGGTGAGTCTATTTTGAAGAAGTGGTGTTAGAAGAATTTAGCTTTAAAAAATTTGGTTTTCAAATTTGATATTTGGCTCTGTTGACTAATGAGTTTGCCAACCTCTGGGTTAGAGGAATTGCCCTCAGCTGTTTGGCAACAGGTAATAACATGCAGATCTTCAACCCTGCTGAAAATGTCCAGCAGCCTTCTGACAAACTTCTCTCATTTATCATGCTAACTACTGTGATTAGCCTCCAGCAATAACCTTAAAAATAAATTGATTAAACGCACCAATCAAAAGACATTGGGTAGCTGAATAGATAAGAAAACATGGCTCATATATACAAGAGATCCACCTCAGAATGAAGGATTCACAGAGGATGAAAGTATGGGAAAAAATTCTCATGCAAATGGAAATGAAAAAGCTAAGGTAGCAATACTCATATCTGACAAAATAGACATCAGAGTGAAGCCCATCACAAGAGACAAGGAAGGACATTTCATAAACTAAAGGGATCAATACAACAAGAGGCTACAATCCTGGTAAACATAATGCACCCAGTATAGGAGCACCTAAATACATAAAAAAAAACTTCTGGAGGACTTCAAGGGAGAGATAGACAGCAATTCAGTCACAGTAGGGTGGTGTGAATGAGAACGCGTATGAGAAGAGAAGCTCAGTTCAAGGGCTCTGAAATCTGAATGCTCACGCAGGTTCTCAAGACATACTTTCTGAGGATGACGGCATAGGTGGTGAATATCTAAACTGGAGCCTTGCACAACAATTTCACAACTACAACTAAGAGATAGAACGGACATCATCCAGAACCACAGGAAAGTTGGCTGAGTGGAAATTCTACAACTAGAAGGAAAGAGAGGGGCTCATGGAGACTTAGAGGAGCTGCAAAAAGCTGAGGTACGAAGACGCACATGTGGAGAGAGCGGACGCTGGAGTGCCTAGCTGGCCTCCTCTGGCAGGAGGGAGATGGAGACTCTCAACTGCACTGAACCCCTTATCCTACAGCACTGAATGCCAGGTCCAGGCGAGACTCATATGGGGGCAGGGGGGGGGGAGTTTGGACTGGAAAAGGGAGAAGTGCATGGAAATTTAGAATAGCTGCAAAAGGGCAGAAGTCTGAGGGCGCGCACATGACTGCATGCAGAAGACTAACTGCTGATTGTGCCACTGGCTTTCTCTAATGGGCAGGAGACAGAGCCTCCCAACCGCACCACTTCTAACTTCACTAAACCCAGTTTGGGTACGAACCTGGGGATCCAGACTCATACGGGTCCTGGAGCACAGGGGAGCCTGAAAGGCAGCAGTCTAGAGGCATCGTGTTCGTGCACCCAGGGATGGCTCCAGCGATTACTGAGAGACACTTGAGACTCAGGGGTCGTGTAGGGCAGGGCTGACTGAAAGGCAAGGCGGTCTTGCTAAGCCCTGAGGTTTTATCCTTCCCAAGCTCAACAGAGAGGCTTTTGCAGTTTTGCAAGTCTTGCATCATAAGGCTGATTGCAACACAGAAATTCTTCTGGCATAGTGAAAATTTGGAGACAAAGGAAAATAGATCACAAACAAAAGAAATGGAGGAAAACAAAAACTAGATATAAAGTTCAAAACCATGGTTATAAGGTTTTTCAAGAATATTCTAGAAAAGATGGATAAATTTAGCGAGACCCAAGAGGAGATGAAAAAGGACCAACTAGAGATGAAAAGGGACCAAGTAGGAATTAAACATACACTGACTGTAATAAAAAATATTATACAGAGAGCTAACAGCAGACTAGAGGAAGGCAAGAATCAAGAAAAATTTTGAAATATAAAGAAGCAGAAAACAAGAGGGGAAAAAAGGCAGTGGAATAGATGAACATGTCCTGGAGCCTTCTCCGTGAGCAGACAGAGAGAACAGCTGAGGGTGACACAGGGAGTGTTTGTCTGTGGGCAATTTAAGGGAAACTATACTCCAGGAGAAGGTGGGGGATTACTGGATGGGGCTCCCCTGACCAGGCAACTCGCACTGCAGCCAGGTTCCGTGCCTGAGCTTCCATCTCTGATGTGGAGACGGCTCCATCTTGAAGGGGGAAGTGGATGCTATAGCAGCTTGAAAATCTACAGCTGCAACACTAACCGGACAGCTCTAAGTCCCAGAACACCACTCCCCAATCAACAGCACAAACACTCAGATTCAGAGGAGCTCCACATGCCACACAAAAGATCAGATTTCACCTGGGATAAGGTGAGGTCTGTGTTCATGCAGAACAGAAAGGTGTGCACACTGGAAGCTGGAGGACCTGGAGAAATCTCCACCTAGAAAAATCCGTGGCTACTGGGCAGAGAGTGATCCCTAAATGTGGAAGGGGGCTTTCAGAGCTGTTAATAGAGGGGATCTATAGAAAGCAACCATCTTGACCTGATGCAGAAGGACATTCTGGGAATTATTAAAGTGTGCTTGGACAGGAACTAGAAAGGAGACTGTGCAGACTGGCACACTTTCTTTTTCAGTTCCTTGTTTCCGATTGCTAAGCCCAATACAAAGGATCACCCAGTTGGGGACAGCCTGGGAGACTTCAGGGTAAAGTTGTTTTTGGGGAGCCTGGGTATCAGAGCAGGGAATGACCATCAAAGACCCAGCTTGGAAAAGAGAAAAAATGGCAGCAAAATAGATGGATGCGTCTGGAGCTTTGTTGCTGGGCAGAGGGAGAGAGAGCAGCTGAGAGTCACACTGGGAGTGTTTCTTGGCAAGTTAAGAGTCAGTTATCCTCCAGGAGAAGGTGGGGGACTGCTGGACAAGGCTCTCCTGGCCTAGCAGCCCCACTGCCATGAGGTTTTTGTCTGCCGGAGCCACCAGCAAGAACGCAGAGACTGTGCCATCTTGCAGAGGGAGGTGGATGTCTGTGGTGGTCTGAAAGCTGCAGCTGAATCACTCACCGAACAGCCGGGGACCCAGAACACTGCTCTCCAATTGGCGCAGACACACTGTGGATTCAGAGGAGATCCACACGGCACACGGAAAGGTCAGATTTTGCCTGGGATAAGGTGAGGTCTCCTGTCCCACAGAACAGAGACTCGCACACTGTGTGAACCGGGCTGCGTGAAAGCTGCTTCTGGAGAGGTCCGCGGATGTGGGGCAGGGTGTGATCCCTAAGTGTGGAAGCAAACTCTTGGAGCTGTTGACAGAGGGGAGCTCTATAAAACAACTCATTTTGATTTGAGGCACAGGGACAGCCTGGGAGTTATTATAGTGTCCCAGCTGCAAAATTCCCACAGAGTTTTGAGAACCACAGAGTAGCAGGATCTGAGTACAGTCTAGAGAGGTGCTGTGCTTTGTCTCAGAGCTCAATTGCAAAACACTGCCACCCAATGGATGACGCACAAATTGACTCTCGCTTAACCACAAAAGAATAAAGAGATTAAGAACTCAGCAGTGGAACACAGGGACCTGCAATACCCTCCCTCCTGGAAAACAGGAGTGCCAAGCAGAACAATAGTGGAAGTGAATGACCATTCTATTTTTGTTTTATTTTTAAATTTTTTTATTTTTTTATTTTTCATTTTTGCATATTTTATTTAAAAACTATTTTTTTCTTTCCTCCTCAATTGATTTTACCTTTTTAATTATTACATTTTTTATTTCAACTAGTATTATTACTACTACTATTTTACCTTTTTGGAAAAAAAAACAAGTGTCATTTTGTTTTCTCTATTTTACTTTGGGATTAGAGTTCTACATTCTATTTTCATCTTTCCTTTAGCATAATTTTACTCCACCTAAGTCTACCTTTATGGCAACAGTTTCCTCCTAACTTTCCCCATTTTGTTGTCTTGTTTTTCTATCCCTTTTCTAAATTTAGATTCTCCCTATTCTTATCTTTACCTGGTTAAAATTTCACCCCATTTATATATCTAAATTCAAATCCCCTACTACAAGTCCATACAAACCTCTCTCTTCTTGTCTTCACTATGCACAAAGTTCTTTTTCTCTATGCCCTTTTGTTGCTATTTGCCTGAATGGTGATTATATCGATTTTCTGTAATTTTTTTGTGAGATTGTTTTAGCTTATTCTACTTGTTTTATTTTGCTTTTTGTTTACTTTGTTTTGGTTTGTTTTTTTACCTCTCTTTTCCCTCGCCTCCCTCGATACCAGTTGTTATTTGTAGTTTGTATTAATCTCCAGGTACTGGTTGCTGGCTTTTGTTGCGATTAGTGACTGTTCTATTGGAGTTTTCTCCTGACATCTATATTTGTTTCCCTTTTCTCTCTTATACTCTTTCTTTTCACTCCTTTTTCGCTTTCTTTTTTCTTCTTCTTCTTCTCCTTTTTATATTATATTTTATTTTATTTTTTGTTCATTTATTATTTATTTCTCTCCCAATTTAATTTTAGCACTTCTTTTCTTTTTTTTTTTCTCATATTCCTCTTCTTCTTTCTCTACTAACCCCTAATTTGTCTTTCATTGGTGGTCATCTTATTGGTGATTATTAACATCATGAATATATTTCTGTTCAATGCGTTGTGTGCTGTACCAGGTCGTGTTGTAGTTTGTGCCTTTGAATCAACATAGGGTAGAGATCTACATAACCAGACACCCGGAGAAGAAAGACTATGGGCAGAAGAAGAAACAGCCCGCATACGACAGAAAGGCAGGTATCACCAGAAAAGGAAGTAAACAAAATAAAAACAGAAATAAGCCTGCCAGAGAAAGAGTTCAGAGCAATGGTCATAAGGTGGATGAAAAGAATGGAATACAAATTTGACAATATGAGTAAGAGCCAAGAGGAAATGAAGAAGACCCAAGAGAAAATGAAGAAGAAAGAAGAAATGCAAGAAGAAATGAAAAATGACATCACTGCTTTAAAGAACTCAATAGAAAGCATCAAAAGTAGACTAGAAGAAGCAGAGGACCGCATCAGTGAGCTAGAATACACGGTAGGAAAAAATACCCAAGTACAGCAGCTTCTAGAAAAAAAATTCAAAAGCAAGAGGAGAGCCTAAGGGAACTTTGGGATAACACATAAAAAAACACAACATCCGCATAATTGGGGTTCAAGAAAGAGTAGAAACTGAGCAACGATTAGAGAAACTGTTTGAAGAAATAATGACAGAAAATTTCCCCAATATAGGAAAGAAAAAACCCACACAAATCTAAGAAGCTCACAGAGTCCCAAGCAAAATGAACCCCACAAAACCGACACCAAGGCACATTATAATTAAATTGGCAAACATCAACAACAAAGTAAGAATCTTAAAAGCGGCCAGAGAGAAACAGAAAGTTACCTACAAAGGAACCCCCATAAGACTAGCTACTGATTTCTCAACAGAAACTCATCAGGCCAGAAGGGAATGGAATGAAATATACAAAGTCATGCAAAGGAAGGGTCTGAATCCAAGAATACTGTACCCTGCAAGGCTTTTAATCAAAATTGAAGGTGAAATCAGAAGCTTCACAGACAAAAAAGGACTAAGGGGATATATTACCACCAAACCATCAATGCAAGAAATGTTAAAGGGTCTGCTGTAATAAAAAGAAATAGGAAGTGAGGAAGGAACTCTGGGGTAAAAAAAATGGTGACAGATAAGTACCTATCAATAATAACTTTAAATGTAAGTGGATTAAACGCTCCAATCAAGAGACATAGGGTAACCAATTGGATAAGAAAACATGACCCATATATCTGCTGTCTACAAGAAACTCACAGATTGAGGGTGAAAGGATGCAAGATGTAATTTCAGGCCAAAGGAAATGAAAAAAAAAGCTGGGGTTGCAATACTTATATCTGACAAATTAGATATCAAAGTCAAGGGCATAAGAAGAGATAAAGAAGGCCACTTCATAATACTAAAGGGAACATTCCAACAAGAAGAAATAACTCTGGTAAACATATATGCACCCAATATAGAAGCACCTAAATACATAAAAAAACTCCTGGAGGATATTAAGGGAAAGATTGACAGCAATACAATCATAGTAGGAGACTTTAATACCCCATTGTCATCACTGGACAAATCCTCTAAACAAAAAATCAGCAAAGAAACATCAATCCTAAATGACTTACTAGACCAAATGGAATTAATTAACATCTTCAGAACATTTCACCCCAAAGCCACAGAATATACATTCTTCTCAAGTGCACATGGGTCATTTTTAAAGATAGATCTTATGTTAGGTCATAAGAAAAATCTCTTCAAATTCAAGAAGACAGAAATCATATCAAGCATTTTCTCAGACCACAGTGGCATAAAACTGGAAACCAACTATAATAAAAACAATAGAAAGAAATAAAACACATGGAGACTA
Organism: Lasiurus borealis; assembly: GCA_004026805.1. Lineage (NCBI taxonomy): Eukaryota > Metazoa > Chordata > Mammalia > Chiroptera > Vespertilionidae > Lasiurus > Lasiurus borealis. The sequence goes on along the minus strand of PVJN01003968.1, from coordinate 29,631 downwards.
AACAGCATGCTATTAAACAACAACTGGGTAACCAGAGAGATCAAGGAAGAAATAAAAAGCATCATGGCAACAAATGACAATGACAACACAAAAATACAAAATTTATGGGACACAGTGAAAGCAGTCTTGAGAGGGAAGTTCATAGCCCTACAAGCCTACTGCAAAAAAAAAAAAAAAAGAAAGAAAGAAAAAAAACAGGAAACAATGATAATAAATTACCTAACCCTACAACTGAAAGAGCTAGAACAAGAGCAACAAGAAAAGACGGGTGTAAGCAGAAGGAAGGAAATAGTGAAGATCAGAGTGGAGACAAACAACATGGAGACCAAGAAATAATTCAAAAGATCAACAAAACCAAGAGCTAGTTCTTTGAATGGATAAACAAGATTGATGGACCTCTAGCCAGGCTCACCAAGAAGCAAAGAGAGAAGACCCAAATAAACAAAAACAGACCCTGCTGAAATACAAAGACTTGTTATAAAATACTATGAAGAACTCTATTCCAACAAATTGGACAACCTGCAAGACATGGATATATTCCTAGAAAAATAACCTTCCTAATCTCAATCAGGAAGAATCTAAACATCTCAGTAGTCCAATAACTATGGAAGAAATTGAAGCAGTCTTCAAAAAGCTTCCAGCAAATAAAAGCCCGGTAACAGATAGCTACACGGGAGAGTTTTACCAAACATTCAAGGAAGAATTAAAACCTATCCTCCTCAGACTATTCAAAAATATTCAAGAAGAATGAACACTTCCAAACACCTTCGATGAAGCCAGCATCACCCTAAAGCAAAACCAGATAAAGACAACACAATGAAAGAGAATTATAGGCCAATATTTCTCATGAACATAGATGCCAAAATCCTCAACAAAATTCTAGCAAATTGGATCCAGCAGTACATCACAAAGTCATACACCATGACCAAGTAGGATTCATCCCAGGAATGCAGGGATGGTACAATATTCGCAAATCAATAAATGTGATACATCACATAAACAAATTGAGAGATAAAAATCACATAGTCATATCAATTAATTCAGAAAAAGCATTTGACAAAATCCAACACCCTTTCCTGATAAAAACTTTCAGCAAAGTGGGAATAGAAGGATCATACATCCACATCATAAAAGCCATATATGATAAACCCACAGCTAACATCATACTCAATGCGCAAAAATTAAAACCATTTCCCCTAATAACAGGAACAAGACAGGGATGCCCACTCTCACCTCTCCTGACTCTTAACTTGCCAAGAAACACTCCCAGTGTGACTCTCAGCTGCTCTCTCTCCCTCTGCCCAGCAACAAAGCTCCAGATGCATCCGTCTATTCTGCCACCATTTTTTCTCTTTTCCAAGCTGGGTCTTTGATGGTCACTCCCCGCTCTGATACCCAGGCTCACCAAAAACAACTTTACCCTGCAGTCTCCCAGGCTGTCCCCATCTGGGTGATCATTTGTATTGGGCTTAACAATCAGAAAAAAGGAACTGAAAAAGAAACCATCAACAAAACTACAAGAAAGACCAGTGTATGGGAGAACATATTTGCAAATGTTATCACTGATAAAGGTTTAATCTCCAACATCTACAGCCAACTTATACAACTTAATAAAAGGAAGATGAAAGATCCAATAAAAAAAGGGCAATGGCCCTAAATAGAACCTTTTCGAAAGACGACAGAAGGAAGGCCAAGAGACACATGAAATCATGTTCAAAGTCACTAATTATCCGAGAGATGCAAATCAAAATGTCAATGTGATATCATCTTACACCTGTCAGAATGGCAATCATCAACAAATCAACAAATGACAAGTGTTTCCGAGGATTCAGAGAAAAAGGAACGCTTGTGCATTGTTGGTGGGAATGCAGACTGGTGCAGCCACTGTGGAGAGTTTCCTCAAAAAACTAAAAATGGATCACTGATTTGATCCAGTAATCCCACTCTTAGGAATTTATCCTAAGAAATCACAAACACCAATCAGAAAGGATTTATGCACACCTACAAGACTTACAATCAAAATTGAAAGTGAAATCAGGAGCTTCACAGACAAAAAAGGACTAAGGGAATTTATTACTACCAAACCACCAATGCAAGAAATGCTAAAGGGTCTACAAAGAAGGAACACAGGGGTAAAGAATAAAAATGGTGAAGAATAAGTACCTATCAATAATAACTTTAAATGTAAATGGATTAAATGTCCCCATCAAATCCATAGGACAATGGATTGGATAAGAAAACATGACCCATATGTCTGCTGTCTAAAAGAAACCCACCTCAGAAAAAGAGATGCACACAAACTGAGGGTCAAGGGATGGAAAAGAGTTTTTCAGGCAAATGGAAATTAAAAAGAAAAAAAAAGCTGGGGAAGTAATACTTATATCTGACAAATTAGATCTCAAAGTGAAGGACATAACAAGAGATAAGGAAGGCCACTTCATAATATTAAAGGGAGCAATCCAACAAGAAAAAATAACTCTGATAAACAAATATGTACCCAATACAGGAGCACCTAAATACGTACATAAAATATCTCCTGGGGGATATCAAGGGAGAAATTGTCAGCAATTCAGTCAGAGTAGGAGATTTTAATACCCTACTATCACCATTTGACAAATCCTCTAAACAAAAAAATAAGCAAAGAAACATCAATCCTAAATGACTCCCTAGACCAGATGGAATTAATTGATATTTTCAGAACATTTCACTTCAAAGCCACAGAATATACATTCTTCTCAGGTGCACATGGGTAATTTTCAAAGATAGACCATATGTTGGGTCACAGGTAAAGTTCCTTCAAATTCAAGAAGATAAAAATCATATCAAGCATCTTCTCAGATCACAGTGGCATAAAACTGGAATTCAACTACAATAAAAACAATCAAAAGATATTAAACACATAGAGACCAAACAGCATGCTATTAAACAACAACTGGGTAACCAGAGAGATCAAGGAAGAAATAAAAAACATCATGGCAACAAATGAACATAAAAACACAACAATCCAAAATCAGTGAAAGCAGTTTTGAGGAGGGAAGTTCATAGCTCTACAAGCCTACTTCAAAAAACAAGAAACAATGGTAATCCTACAACTCAAAAATCTAGAAAGAGAGCAACATAAAAGCCCAGTGTAAGCAGAAGGAAGGAAATACAGTGTTACCTCGAGATATGAGTGCCCTAACATACAAGATTTTTGAGATATGAGCCCTCGAGAGAGCGATTTTTTGCTTTGAAACACGAGCAACATTTGAGATACGAGTAATCGCGCAGATTGGCCAGCTGCACACGACCCACCAGTTTACCATGACTCGAGCATCTCATAGTTTCCCATGCCTCAGTCAGTGTGCTTGTTTACCTCGTTGTCGAAGCATCTTTTGTGCATTTACATACTTTATCACATTTCTTTTTATAACCAGGGGTCCAAAGAAAGCAAGTGGAAAGGTCAGTGCTCAGAAGAGGATGATGTCTATTGAATTAAAGCGTGAAGTCATAGAAAAGTATGTGCAAGGTGTGCAAGTGGCTGACTTGGCCAGGCAGTACGGCGTAGTACTTCAATGATATGCACTGTGCTTAAACAGAAAGAGTTGATAAAGGGTATAAAGCCAGGTAAGGGCATTACAATAATTTCTAAGCTCTGTAGCTCTCTCCATGAAAAGATGGAGAATCTACTGATGGTGTGGGTGATGGAGAAGCAGCTTAAAGGAGATACATTAACACAGGGCATCATATGCGAGAAGGCACGAGCGATTTATGGTGATTTGCTGGAGCAGACCCCGAAGCATCGAAAGACTCATTTAAAGCCAGTAGAGGCTGGTTTGATAACTTCAGGAAAAGGTCCGGCATTCACTCCATTGTCAGGCATGGTGAGGCAGCAAGTTCGGATGTGAAGGCAGCTGAAGATTACCTCAAAACTTTTTCCGAACTGAAAGAAGCCAAAGGATATATATCCCAGCAAGTCTTCAACTGTGACAAGACAGGGCTTTTCTGGAAGAAGATGCTGAATAGGACTTATATAACAGCAGAGGAGAAGGCGATGCCAGGTCACAAACCCATGAAGGATAGGCTAACTCTCGCACTGTGCTCCAACGCGAGTGGCAACTGCAAGATCAAGCCTCTGCTAGTATACCATTCAGAAAACCCCAGAGTCTTTAAGTCACATAAGATTTTAAAAGATAAACTGCAGGTTATGTGGAGGGCAAACCCGAAGGCATGGGTCACCAGGCAGTTGTTTGTGGAGTGGGTAAACCTGGTTTTCGGCCCTTCTGTTAAGAAATATCTACAGGAAAACAACCTAACCATGCGAGCCCTCCTCGTCCTCGACAATGCTCCTGCTCACCCACCAAACCTTGAAGATGAACTCCTCGAAGAGTTCAAGTTTATAAAGGTTGTCTACCTACCTCCCAACACCACTCGTATCCTGCAGCCCATGGATCAGGAGGTGATTTCTAATTTTAAAAAGCTGTACATCAAGCACCTGTCCCGGCGCTGTTTTGAGGTGATTGAGAACACAAACCTCACCCTTCAAGAGTTCTGGAAGAACCACTTTAACATCGTGATATGCCTCAGAATTATTGATCAGGCCTGGCTGGGTGTTACAATGAGGACTTTGACCTCTGCATGGAAGAAGCTGTGGCCTGAGGCCATAGCCGAAAGGACCTTCGAAGGATTTGAACCCGACGTGCCAGTGGAGGAGGAGATAGTGTCTCTGGGAAAATCCATGGGTCTGGAGGTGGATGAGAGAGACGTGAATGAGCTCGTCGAGGAGCACTCTCTGGAACCCACCACGGAGGAGTTATAAGAGTTGCAGTCTCAGCAACATGTGGAGGTTCTCCAAGAAATTGGTTTCAAGGAGGAGCCAGAGGTGGAGGAGATCTCTACAAGTGAGATAAAGGAGATCTTAGGAATGTTGGAGAGGGTGTCACACTTCGTGGAAAAGAAACACCCCAAAAAAGTTGCTACTGGTCGTGCATTGGAGCTGTTCAATGAAACTTGCCTCACCCATTTCAGAAACATTCTGAAAGGGAGGAAGAGGCAAACCTCGTTGGACACCCTTTTTTTGAAATCGGCCAAAAATGCAAAGACCAGTGGCAATTAAGTTCAGTGAAGATTAGTTAAGTTACATTCAGTTTAGGGATAAAGTGTAGCATTAAGAGTGTCACGAGTAGGTAAATACACTTTATAAAACCAGTTTATTCCTTTACATTCTCTCTTATTATGTTTTTATACAATATTTGTCATTTATAAATACCTTTTTCTTATTCAAAAACATGTAACAAGAACAACTGGGTTGGCATTTTGGGAGCTGGAATGGATTAACAGCATTTCAATTTATTTCAATGGGGAAATTTGCTTTGAGTTACGAGCAGCTTGATATATGAGCAAGGTTACGGAACGAATTAAACTCGTATCTCGTGGTACCACTGTAGTAAAGACCAGAACAGAGATAAACGACATAGAGACCAAAGAAACAATACAAAAGATCAACAAAACCAAGAGCTGGTTTTTTGAAAGGATAAATAAGAGTGATGGACATCTAGCCAGGCTCACCAAGAAGCTAAGAGGGAGGATTCAAATAAACAGAATGAAAAATGTAATGTAAGAGGTGAAATAACAAAAGGCCCCTCCAAAATACAAAGGATTGTTAAAAAAAATACTATGAATAACTTTATTCCAACAAACTGGACAACCTGGGGGAAATGGACATATTCTTAGAAAAATATAACCTTCCATTACTCAATAAGGAAGAATCTAAACATCTCAATAGGCCAATAACTAGGGAAGAAATTGAAGCAGTTATCAAAAAGCTTCCACCAAACAATAAACCCGGGACAAGATGGCTACACAGGAGAGTTTTACCATACATTCAAAAAAGAATTAAAACCTATCCTCCTCAGACCATTCCAAAAAATTCAAGAAGAATGAACACTTCCAAGTACCTTCTGTAAAGCCAGCATCACCCTAATACCAAAACCAGATAAAGATAATACAGTGAAAGAGAATTACAAATTAATATCCCTCATGAAAATAGAGGCCAAAATCCTCAACAAAATTCCAGCAAATTGGATCCAGCAGTTCATCAGAAAGATCATACACCATGACCAAGCAGGATTTATCCCAGGAATGCAAGGATGATACTATATCCATAAATCAATAAACATGATACATCACATAAACAAATTGAGAGATAAAAATCACATAGTCATATTAATTGATGCAGAAAAAGCATTTGACAAAAGCCAACACCTTTTCTTGATAAAAACTCTCAGCAAGGTGGGAATAGAAGGTTTATACTTCAACATCATAAAAGCCATATATGATAAACCCACAGCTAATATCATACTCAATGGGCAAAACCTAAAACCATTTCCCCTAAGAACAGGAAAAGGACAGGGATGCCCACTCTCACCATTCCTGTTTGACATAGTATGGGAAGTATTAGCCATTGCAATTAGACAAGAAGAAGAAATAAAAGGCATCCAAATTGGAAAAGAAGAAGTAAAGCTGTCCTTATTCGCAGATGACATGATACTGTCCATAAAAAACTGGAAAGATTCCATAAAAAACTAATAGACTTAATAAATAAATTCGGCAATGTAGCAGGATATAAAATTAATGCTAAGAAATCTCTGGCATTTCTATACACTAATAGTGAACTTACAGAAAGAGAGACTAAAACAGAAATCCCACTTACCATCGCCCCCCCCCCAATATTAAGATAAACAAACTAAGGAGGTAAAAAATTTATATGCAGAAAACTACAGGACACTGAAAAAAAGAGATAGAGGAAGACGTAAACAGATGGAAGAGCATCCCATGCTCATGGATTGGGAGAATCAACATCATTAAAATGTCCATACTACCCAAAGCAATCTTTAGATTCAATGCAGTCCCTATTAAAATACCAACGACATATTTCACAGACCTAGAAAAACTCTCCAAAGATTTATTTGGAATAAAAAAAGACCCCAAATTGCCACAGCAATCCTAAGAAAAAAGAATAAAGTAGGTGGTATCTCAATATCAGATCTCAAGCTGAAATTACAAAGCAACTGTTCTCAAAACAGCCTGGTACTGGCACAAGAACAGACATGTAGACCAATGGAATAGAATAGAGAATCTAGATATCGATCCAAACCACTGTGCTCAATTAATATTTGACAAAGGAGGCATGAACATTCAATAAAGTCAAGACAGTCACTTCAATAAATGGTGTTGGGAAAATTGGACAGATACATACAAAAAATCAAAGTAGACCACCAACTCACACCATACACAAAAAATAAACTCCAAATGGATACAGGACTTAAACATAAGATGGGAACCCATAAAAATACCAGAGGAATCCACAGGCAACACAATCTCAGACATATGCCAAAGGAACTTCTTCACTGATACCGCTCCAAGGGCAAAGGGTGAAGCTAAAGAGAAAATTAACAAATGAAACTACATCAAAATAAAAACCTTTTGCACAGCAAAAGAAACTATCAACAAAACAACAAAAAAGCCCACTGTATGACAGAACATATTTGCAAATGTTATCACTGATAAAAGTTTTAATCTCCAACATCTACAGGCAATTTATACAACTTAATAAAAGGAAGATAAATGACCCAGTAGAAAAATGGGCAATGACCTAAGTAGAATCTTTTTGAAAGCAGACAGAAGGAAGGCCAATAGATACATGAAAACATGCTCAAAGTCTCTCATTATCCGAGAGATGCAGATCAAAATAACCATGCGATACCATCTCACACCTGTCAGAATGGCAATCATCAACAAATCAACAAATGACAAGTGTTGGAAAGGATGGGAAGAAATAGGAACCCTCATGCATTGCTGGTGGGAATGTAGACTGGTGCAGCCACTGTGGAGAACAAAAAACTAAAAATGGAACTCCCATTTGACCTAGCAATCCCACTCTTAGGAATATATCCTAAAAAACTTGAAACACCAGTCAGAAAGGATTTATTCACCCCGATGTTCATGGCAGCACAATTTACAATAGCTAAATTGGAAACAGCATAGGTGCCTGTTAGCAGCTGAGTGGATCAGAAAACTATGGTACATCTACACAATGGCATTCTATGCTGCCATCAAAGAGAAAGAATTCTTACCATTTGAAGCAACTTGGAAGGAACTAGAGAGCATTATGCTAAGTGAACTAAGCCATTCAATGAAAGAAAAATACCACATGATCTCACTCATTTATGGGTAATAAAGAACATTATAAACTGATGAACAAAAAGATAGATACAGGGGCAGTAAAGCATCAAACAGATTGTCAAATTACAGTGGGAAAGTTAGGAAGAATTGGGATACATAATAGAACAGCCGAAGAATTTGTATGCATGCATATAAGCATAACCAATGGACACAAGACTCTGGAAGGTTAGGGTATGCATAGGAGTGGGGGGAGGGCTATGGCAAGATATGTATATATGTAATACATTAATAAACATTTTTTTAAAGCAGCAGAAAATACTCAACTGGAAAAGCAAGGAGAAAAAAGACTCCAAAAATGTCAAGATAATGTAAGAAGCCTCTGGGACAACTTCAAGCATACCAACATCAGAATTGTGGGAGTGCCAGAAGAAGAGAGAGAGTAAGATACTGAAAACCTATTTGAAGAAATAATGATTGAACACTTCCTACATCTGGTGAAAGAAATAGACTTAAAAGTCCAGGAAGCACACAGAACCCCAAACAAAAGGAATCCAAAGAAGACCGCACCAAGACACATTGTAATTAAAATACCAAGAGCAAAAGACAAAGAGAGAATATTAAAGGCAGCAAGAGAAAAACAGTTCATTATCTGCAAGGGAGCACCCATATGATTGTCAGCTGATTTCTTAACAGAAACTATGCAGGCCAATCAGGAGTGGCAAGAAATATTCAATGTGATGAATAACAAGAATCTACAACCAAGAATACTCTATCCAGTAAAGCTATTCAGAATTGATGGGCAGATAAAGAGCTTCACAAATAAGAAAAAGCTAAAGGAGTTCATCACCACCAAACCAGTATTATATGAAATGATGAAAGGTATTCTTTTTATTTATTTTTTAACTTTAATATTTATTGTTGAGAGTATTACAGATTTCCCCTTCTTTCAGCCCCCATTTCCCCCCTCCAACTAGATCCCACCCACCCTAGGCCTTCCCACCACCCTATTTTCTGTGTCTATGAGTAATGCACATACACATATAAGTTCTTTGATTACTCTTCTCATCTCTCTCTTCTTTCTTCCCTCTGTGATTCATCAGTTTGTTCTATGTTTCCAAGCCTCCAGTTTTATTTCTTATTTTTAATTAAATCTTTATTATTCAGATTATTACATTTGTTTCTCTTTTCTCTCCTCCACAGTTCCCCTCCACCCAGATCCCACCCTTCCCTCTACCCTTACCTCCCTCCCATTGATCTCATCCATAGGTGTATGATTTTTGTCCAGTCTCTCCCTGTATACCCCTCACCCGCCCCCCTGAGAATTATCAGTCAACTCCCTTTCTGTGCTCCTGGTTCTATTCTATTCACCAGTTTATTCTGTTCATCAAATTTTTAATTCACTAAATTTTTAGGTTCACTTGTTGATAGATGTGTATTTGTTCATAATTTTTATCTTTACCTTTTTCTTCTTCTTCCTCTTCTTAAAGAATAACTTTCAGCATTTCATATAATACTGGTTTGGTGGTGATGAACTCCTTTAGCTTTTTCTTATCTGTGAAGCTCTTTATCTACCCTTCAATTCTGAATGATAGCTTTGCTGGATAGAGTATTCTTGGTTGTAAGTTCTTGCTATTCATCACGCTGAATATTTCTTGCCACTCTTGTCTGGCCTGCATCGTTTCTGTTGAGAAATCAGCTGACAGTCGTATGGGTGCTCCCTTGTAGGTAATGAACTGTTTTTCTCTTGCTGCTTTTAATATTCTCTCTGTCTTTTGCTCTTGATATTTTAATTATGATGTGTCTTGGTGTAGTCTTCTTAGGATTCCTTTTATATGGGGTTCTGTGTGCTTCCTGGACTTGTAAGTCTATTTCTTTTACCAGATGTGTGAAGTTTTCAGTCATTATTTCTTTAAATAGATTTTCAGTATCTTGCTCTCTCTCTTCTTCTGGCACCCCCACAATTATGATGTTGGTACACTTGAAGCTGTCCCAGAGGCTCCTTAGATTATCTTCACATTTTTGGATACTTTTCTCTTCTTGCTTTTCCAGTTGAGTGTTTTCTGATTCTTTATATTTCAAAGTTTTGACTTGATTCTTGCCATTCTCTAGTCTGCTATTAGGATTCTGTATAGTATTTTTTATTTCAGTCAGTGTATATTTAATTTCTAGTTGGTCCTTTTTCATCTCTAATTGGTCCCTTTTCATCTCTAGTTGGTCCTTTTCCATCTCTAATTGGTTCTTTTTCATCTCCTCTTGGGTCTCGCTAACTTTATCCAACTTTTCTAGGATATTCTTGAAAAACCTTATAAGCATGGTTTTGAACTCTATATCCAGTCATTTGTTTTCCTCCATTTCTTTTGTTTGTGATCCCTTCCCTTGTCTCGACATTTTCACTATGCCAGGAGAACTTCTGTGTTTGATTCAGCCTTACGATACAAGAGTTGCAAAACTACAAAAGCCTCTCTGTTGAACTTGGGATGGGTGAAGTCTCAGGCTTGAGTGACCACCTTGCCTTTCAGTCGATCCCACCCTCCATGGCCCCTGAGTCTCACGTGACTGGGTAATCACTAGAGCAGTCCCTGTGAGCGTGTGTGCTCTCTTGCAGTGCCTCTAGACTGCTGCCCCTCTGGCTCCCATGCACTCTGGGACCATCTGAGTCTGGGTCCCCAGGGTTTCACCTGAAACTGGGGTTTAGTGGGGTTAGAAGTGGTGCAGTTGGGAGGGTCTGTCTCCCACCCACTTGTGAAAGCCTGTGGCACAATCAGCAGTTGGTCTTCTGTGCGCAGTGCCATGCGTGCCACCAGACTTCCGATCTTTTGCAACTCCCCTAAATTTCTGTGCACTTCTCCCTTTTAACAGTCCAAACTCCTCCCATATGAATTTTGGCTGGATCTGGGGTTTAATGTCATAGGATAAGGGGTTCAATGCCGTTGGGAGTCTCTGTTTCCCTCCTGCCAGAGAAAGCCAGCCAGGTTCTCTGGCACCCGCTCTCTCCATGCACTTATCTCCATACCTCAGCTTTTTGCAGCTCTTCTGAGTCTCTGTGAGCCCCTCTCTTTCCTTCTAGTTGTAGAATTTCCACTCAGCCAGCTTTCCTGTGGTTCTGGATGATGTCCGTTCTGTCTTTTAGTTGTAGTTTTGAAATTGTTGTGTGAGGCAGCAGTGTAGGTGTTTACCTATGCCGCCATCTTGGATTCTCTCCAAAGGTATTCTTTAAGAAGCGGAAGAAGAAAAAGATAAAGATAAAAATTATGAACAATAAATACATATATATCAACAAGTGAATCTAAAAATTAAGTGAATTAAAAATTTGATGAACAGAATAAACTGGTGAATATAATAGATTCAGGAGCACAGAAAGGGAGTGGACTGATAATTCTCAGGGGGAAAGGGGTGAGGGGTGTACTGGGAGAGACTGGACAAAAATCATACACCTATGGATGAAATCAATGCAGGGGGAGGTAAGGGTAGAGGGAGGAGTGGGAGCAGGGTGGAGGAGAGCTATGGAGGGGAAAAAAGAGAAACAAATGTAATAATCTAAACAGCAAAGATTTAATTTTTTAAAAAAAAAGACACATGTTCTTCCAACCTGGGAGAGGACATATGAACCAAGAGGATTCTGAAAGCTTCTTGGGATTTTCTCTCTGAAGAAAAGCCACAAACTGTTGCAGCCTGTGAGCACCCCCTCCAGCCCACCACTCTGTCCAGAGTCCAACCTGCTAGCTCCAACTGCTGTCTATAGGTCTGAGGAAGCCTAGTAGCCAATGCTGACTCTTAAGGGAGAGGGGACACCTGGGGTGGGTTAACAAGCAGCTGTGCTCTGGAGCTGAGGCAGATAGTACAGGAAGGGCTGAGAAAACAGACTCATCAGGAGGCAGCCCCTGGTGGGGGGGTGCTGCAATGTATTGGCCTCTTGCCCATAAGCTTGTTGGCTAATGGAGTTAATGAGCTCTTTCCTGGCCCCATCCCACAGAGCACATTGGAGGTTCGGGTCTAATTCAAAGACCCTGATGGACCACAATCCCCACAGGCACAGCAGAGAGCTCAGGAGTCCCAAACTTCAACCACACTGAAGGTGGCTCCTTGTCCTCCCTCCTGGAACCAAGTGAGGACAGCCGGTCAGTTCTGCCTTTTACTTGCCTGCTCTGCTCCTACCTTACCCCCATGTGGACACATTCCCTCCCACCTCTCTCCCTCTCTTCTCACGGATGGATGGCTAGGAAACTCATCCTGATGGCCTTGGTATGTCACAGGCATTACATGAACCTGGGCAACCAGATTCTACAGCATAGCTCACCAGAGCTCTGCAGTCAGATGCAGAGAGCCCCAGTTACATATGAAGGGATCTTACTGCAATTTGGCTACCAGTGTAAAGCAAATTCAATTCAAATCAGCTTTAAAAACAAAGAATGTGGGGCAGGGTGTGGGGGGAGGGCTGTGAGAGGAGGAGGTGCACCTGCTCAGGGGCTCCACTATCTCATTAAGACTCCTTTTCTCTCTCTCTCTCTCTCTCTCTCTTTTAAAGATTTTAAAATGGAATTTTAGAGAGAGTGGAAGAGGGAAAGAGAGAGAGACAGAAACATCCATGTGAGAGCAAAACATTAATCAGCTGCCTCCTCCACATGTCCTATCAGAGACTGGGCTCTCAGCTGGGTATGTGCCCTGACCGAAATTGGACCCACAACCTGTTGGTGGTGCAAGGGACTATGAGTCACTATTTCTTTAGTTCTCACCTCTGCTTCCCTTTATTCCTGAGGGGTGATTACCGCCATCAGCAGCTCCAGACTTGCATGAGTCTTTGCCATGCCTAACGTAAATGGAGCCTTTTATTTCTCCTAAGATCAGGCAGGAGCCCTAGCAGCCTCTAATGCCAGGCTTGGTTACAGACCTATTGCTGCCATTTGTCCTATTGTGCCATTTGGACTGGCAAGGGCTGGGTGCTATTATCAGAAGGACAGAGCATGAAGGCTGGGCCAGCAAAATCAACAGACCTGCTACAACCTCTTTTTTTGGTTTCATTCTCCCCATCCCTGCCTTTCCCAAGGGAATGTGGTGTAAAGCAGAATGGGAGCAGGCTGCTCCCTTGGCTCCAAACCACCTCCTTAGTACCCCCAGCATCACTGTGCTGGTGGGACTAGCCAGGTGTCTGCCACTCGTTTTTTTCTGTCCTCACTTCTTCCTATAATCTAGAATATATGTGAAGGTCCTAACACACCCTTGCCAGCTTTCGTCTCTAATTTGTAAAATAGTACTCAGCCTCCATAATGTCTGTCCAAAGGAGCGAGAATTGCCCCCTCACATGGCCGCTGGGCACAAAGCATGATGCCAATGGCTTCTGGAAGCTCCTCCTACACAGAGCTTCTGGGGACCCCTTTGTTCCATGATACACTGACTGCTTGAGTTGCGACTTCTGAAGACACAAGGAAAATTCCAACTGATATTTGCCCTTCTCTGCTCAGAGCAAAGGCCTAGATGCAGGGCTCCTACTTGCTAAGTTCTTCTAGCAATGCCTTCTAGCCGGGCCAGCCTGGCTCAGTAGTTGAACACTGTTCTATGAACCAGGAGGTCACTGTTCAATTCCGGGTCAGGGCACATGCCCAAGTTGCAGGCTCAATCCCCAGGGTGGGGCATGAAGAAGGCCGCCTACCAATGATTCTCTCTCATCATTGATGTTTCTATCTCTCTCTTCCTCTTCTTTTCTCTCTGAAATTAAAAAAAAAAGTAATGCTTTCTATCCTGAAGAACTTAATTTATACAAATATACAGAACATAAAGTAACAGCATATTAATGGAAAAGAGTTGAAAACCATCTAAATATCCAACCACACAGGATTGTTTAAACAACCGATTCCTGACGGTGATAGGCAAGGGAGGAAGATGGCGGCTGGCAGGATGGAGGTGAGGGACAGGGAATGAGGGGACGAAAGAAGAGTGTGTGGGTGTGTGATGAGTAAGGGACAGTTGAATCTCATGGGAGCAGTGGGGGTTGGCAGTCCAGGCTCTCTTGGACAAGGAGAGACTGCTGTCGCGGTTTTCACTCCCTGGACTGAGGGACTTGGGCGCGGAGCCCACCCATCTTGAAAACAAAAACAAAAAAACAGCCTTTCTTTTTTTTTGAACAGTTTATTTTTTTAATTTAATAAATTTTATTGTTCAGATTATTTCATTTGTTTCTCTTTTTTCTCCAATAGCTCCCCTCCACCTGCTCCCACCCCTCCCTCTACCTTACCTCCCCCTACATTGTCCTCATCCATAGGTGTATGATTATTGTCCAGTCTCTCCTTAAACGCCCCCACCCCTTTCCCATTTCCATTATATTCACCAGTTTATTCTGTTCATCAAATTTTAATTCATTTTTTAGATACACTTATTGATAGATATGTATTTGTTGTTCATGATTTTTATCTTTACCTTTTACTTCTTCCTCTTCCTAAAGAGTACCTTTCAGCATTTCATATAATAGTGGTTTGGAGTTGATGAACTCCTTTAGCTTTTTCTTATCTGTGAAGCTCTTTATCTGCCCTTCATTTCTGAATGATAGCTTTGCTGGATAGATTATTCTTGGTTGTAGGTTCTTGCTATTCATCACTTTGAATATTTCTTGCCACTCTTGTCTGGCCTGCATCGTTTCTGTTGAGAAATAAGCTGACAGTCGTATGGGTGCTCCCTTGTAGGTAATGAACTGTTTTTCTCTTGCTGCTTTTACTATTCTTTCTTTGTCTTTTGCTCTTGGTATTTTAATTATGATGTGTCTTGGTGTAGTCCTCTTTGGATTCCTTTTATATGGGGTTCTGTGTGCTTCCTGGACTTGTAAGTCTATTTCTTTTACCAGATGTGTGAAGTTTTCAGTCATTATTTCTTTAAATAGATTTTCAGTATCTTGCTCTCTCTCTTCTTCTGGCACCCCCACAATTATGATGTTGGTACGCTTGAAGCTGTCCCAGAGGCTCCTTACATTATCTTCACGTTTTTGGATTCTTTTCTCTTCTTGCTTTTCCAGGTGAGTGTTTTCTGCTTCTTTATATTTCAAAGTTTTGACTTGATTCTTGCCTTCCTCTAGTCTGCTGTTAGGACTCTGTATAATATTTTTTATTTCAGTCATTGTCTCTAGTTGGTCCTTTTTCATCTCCTCTTGGGACTCGCTAAATTTATCCATTATCTCTAGTTGGATCTTTTGCATCTCTGGTTGGTCCTTTTGCATCTCCTCTTGGGACTTGATAAATTTAACCATCTTTCCTAGCATATTCTTGAAAAACCTTATAAGCGTGGTTTTGAACTCTATATCCAGTCGTTTTGTTTCCTCTATTTCTTTTGTTTGTGATCCCTTCCCTTGTCTCGGCATTTTCATTATGCTGGGGAAACTTCTGTGTTGAATTCAGCCTTATGATAACAGACTTGCAAAACCGAAGAAGCCTCTGTTGAGCTTGGGATGGGTGGAGTCTCAGGGTTTAAGGGATCACCTTGCCTTCCAGTCGGCCTCGCCCTCCACGGCCCCTGAGTCTCATGCGACTGGGTAATTGCTGGAGCAGTCCTTGTGTGCACGCGCCTGCAGTGCCTCTAGACTGCTGCCTTTCCAGCTCCCCTGTGCACCAGGATCACAGGAGTCTAGGTCTCCAGAGTTTCGCCAGAAACAGGGGCTTAGTGGAGTCAGAAGTGGCACAGTTGGGGGGGGGGGGTCTGTCTCCTGCCCACTCGCGAAAGGCAGCGGTACAATCAGCAATCTGTCCTCTGCACAGTGCTGTGTGTGCCACCAGACCTCTGATCTTTTGCAACTCCCCCAAATTTTCATGCACCTCTCCCTTTTCACAGTCCAAACTCCCCCCGTATGAGTTTCTGCTGGATCTGAGGTTTAGTGTCATAAGATAAGGAGTTCAATGCCGTTGGGAGTCTCCGTTTCCCTCCCACCAGAGAAAGCCAGCCAGGTACTCCGGCACCCGCTCTCTCAGCGCGAGCATCTCTGTACCTCAGCTTTTTGCAGCTTCTCTGGGTTTCTGTGAACCCCTCTCTTTCCTTCTAGCTATAGAACTTCCACTCCGCCAGCTTTCCTGTGGTTCTGGATGATGTCCGTTCTATCTTTTAGTTGTAGTTTTGAAATTGTTGTGTGAGGCAGCAGTGTAGGTGTTTACCTATGCCACCATCTTGGATTCTCCCAATTGTGTCCCTTTTAAATACTGCAGACTTAGCTTGGCATTACTGTACGAGCCCCATTGTGACGTGTGGAAGTCTGGGCACTACTGGAAAGGAGTGTTGCCACAAACACTGAGCCTGAGTTAGGCCACACTCTGGAGCTCCCAGGAACTGCAGGGACTGGGAACATATTCAGCATCCCACCAGGACACATTTAGTGTGCAATGTGGTACCCTCTACAGAACAGGTAACCCGGTTTTCTTTTTTCAACTAATAAATAGCATAAAAAAGGAGGTGAAACCATTACAAATTCAAACAAACTTAAGAGCCCTATCAACCAAATGCAATGTGGGTTTTGCAAGAGAAATTTATTTCTTGATTTGAACAAACCAACTATAAAGATATGTTTTGAGGTGTTTGGGAGGATTTGATGGTAATAGAGGACTATTATTGGTTGGGGTTGTTTTAATGGCTCTGTGGTCCCAGTAGCATTCCTTTTGCATCATCATGCAAGGACAGATTTTGTAGTTGTCATTCCAAGACTTTGAGCCCATCTGGGCTACAGCAAGTATTGCTGATTATGGCATAACTCACTCAGCATCACTAGGCCTCAGTATTTTCACCTGCCAAATGTGGAGGTTGGAAGGGATTTTACCTACAGCTCCTACTTTCCATCCTCACTTTAATAATTTCATCCCAATGTCATTTCAATCCTTCTTCAGGGCACCATCCTCAGATCCAGCAGGTCTACTATGCTGATCTCATGGTTTAGAAAAACCATGCTTCTATTATGTACCACAATAACTTCATTACTTTCAAAAACAACATTACTGATTCCCATTTAGTTTGTGACCCACTCTGAGATTCTTTTTTTTATTGTGTTACATGTATACATATCTCCCCATTGCCCCCCCCCCCTCCCAGGCATACCCCACCCCCTTAGTGTCTGTGTTCATTGGTTATGCTTATATGCATGCATACAAGTCCTTTGGTTGATCTCTTATCTACCCCACCTCTCCTTAACCTTCCTGCTGTAATTTGACAATCTGTTTGATGCTTTACTGCTTCTGTGTCTATCCTTTTGTTCATCAGTTTATAATGTTCTTTATTATCCACAAATGAGTGAGATCATGTGGTGTTTCTCCTTCATTGACTGGCTTATTTCACTAAGCATAAGGCTCTCCAGTTCCATCCAGATTGTTGCAAATGGTAAGAATTCCTTCTCTTTAATGGCAGCATAGAATTCCATTCTGTAGATGTACCATACCCCAAGAGACTGCCTCTGCTCAGTTTGGATCCAGGGAATGACATTCCTCGCTGTGAAATGCCTTTCTGATCCCCACCTACCCACTTTCCTTATTTGTTGATATTATTTTAGTTAATACACCCCATTTATTATTCAAAGTAGTGACTCAGTGTACAAAATTTATGCACAGTGGGGGTTCAAAGTTTCAATTATAGAAAACAAATCCCAACCTGGACTCCGCTCCAGGATACAAAGTTTCAATTATAGAAGATAAATAAATTCCAGATGCCAGGTCTCTACTTGGGTTTCTGGGGGGGGGGGGGTGGCCAGCCTGCAAACCACCACAGGTCCCTTGCCTAGGTCATCCCACACCCCAAGGAAACCCCCACCCTGAACTGGGACACCCTTCAGGGAAAACCAGCTGGCCCTCACCCATGCACCAGGCCTCTATCTTATCTAATAAAAGAGTAATATGCAGCTTGACCATCATTCCAACACACAAGATGGCTGTCCCCATATAGTCAAAGATCCTGCCCCCATGTGGAAACAAAATGGTCACCACAAGCTGACCTGTAGGAGAGGACAGTTGGGAGGGACCAGGCCTGCAAGGGAGGGTAGTTGTGAGTGATCAGGCCAGCAGGGAGAGGGCAGTTGGGAGGAACAAGGTCTGCAAGGGAGAGGAGGGTAGTTAGGGGCAATCAAGCCTGAAAATAAGGGCAGTGGGGGGTGGGAGGGAGACCCAGACCTGCAAGGGAGACCAGTTGGGGGTGGGAAACCAGGCCTGCAGGGGTGGGCAGTTAGGGATGACCAGGACTTCAGGGGAGGGCAGTTAGGGGCAAACAAGCTGGCAGGGAAGCAGTTAGGCATCAATCAGGCTGGCAAGAGAGTGGTTAGGGGATGATCAGGCTGGCAGGCAGAAGTGGATAGAGGCAATCAGGAAGGCAGGCAGGCTACCGGTTGGGAGCCAACAGTCCTGGATTGTGAGAGGGATGCCCAACTGCCCGTTTAGGCCCAATCCACCCAGGATCGGGGCTAAACAGGAAGTCGGACATCCCTCTAGTGGTCCCAGATTGGAGAGGATGCAGGCTGGCCTGAGGGATACACTCCCTCCCTGCCACTTCAGTACCCCCCACTCCTGAAAGGACCATGATCCAAACACAGATGAGGTCCTCAGCAATCATCTTCTAAAGGATGCAGAAATGTTCTTTACAGGCCTGTTCTGTTTATTGACTGCTGATAAGACCCAAGAGTAAATTATATTTTAGAGACTATTACAGAGGTCTCCCATTAAGTCCCTCCTTCCCCTCATGCACCTGGTTCCTGCTCCACCCAGTCCTTCACTGCACTATTGTCTGTGTCCATTGACTATGCATATAAGTTCCTTGGTCAATCTCTTCCCAGCCCCTTCCAACCCCACTTCCATATGAGATTCATCAGTCTGTTCCATGCTTCCATGTCTGTGGTCCTATTTTGTTCAATTTATTTTGTTCATTAGATTCCATGTGTAAGTTAGAGCATACAAGTGAAATTTGTCTTTGACTGGTTTATTTTTCTTAGTTTAGTAATCTCCAGGTCGGACTATGCTGACTCAAAGAGTAAGACATCCTTCTTTGTTACAGCTTCATAGTATTCCATGGTGTGAATGTACCACAGCTTTTTTATCCACTCTACTGATGGACACTTGGGCTGTTTCCAGATCTTAGCTATTGCAAATTGTGCTACTATGAACATAGGGGTGCACATAACCTTTCGGATTGACATTTCTAGTTTCTTAGAAGTGGGATCACTAGATCAAATGACAGTTCCATTTTTTTATTTTTTGAGGAAACTTCGTACTGTTTTCCAAAGTGGCTGTACCAGTCTGCATTCCCAGCAGCAGTGCACCAGGGTTCCCTTTTCCTCACATCCTCACCATCACTTGTTGTTTATGGATTGATGGCAGCCATTCTGACAGGAGTGAGGTGATACCTCATTGTCATTTTATTTTGTATCTCTGATCACTAGTGACATTGAGCATTTTTTCATGTCTATTGGCCATCTACATGTCCTCTTTGAAGAAGTCTATTAAGGCCCATTTTTAAATTGGGTTATTTGTCTTCCTTTTGTTGAGTTGTATGAGTTCTTTATATATATATTTGGATATTAACCCCTTATCAGATATATCATTGGCAAATATACTCTTCCATGCAGTGGGCTCCCTTTCATTTTGTTGATTATTTCTTTTGCTGTGCAGAAGCTTTTTATTTCAATGTAGTCCCATTTGTTTATTTTTTCCTACATTTCCCTTGCCCTAGGAGATGAATCAGCAAAAAATATTGCTACCAAAAATGTCTGAGATTTTACCACCTATGCTTTCTACTAGGATTTTTATAGTTTCAAGACTTATATCTAAGTCTTCTATCCATGTTGAGTTCATTCTTGTGTGTGATGTAGTTGGTGACCTGGTTCCATATTTTGTATGTCAGGATATGTGTGGAGAAGCCAGAGTGTGGCATCTGGGTGTCACATTAGCTAAAGGGTTTCAAACTCCTGGCATCTAGAGGAGAGAGGGGTCAGATACCAATAAAAGGAACTTGCACTAATATTATTTCATAAACTTAAAATTAAGAGTTCATGACCTTAGCCGAGACCGTTTTGGCTCAGTGGATAGAGCGTCGGCTTGCGGACTGAAAGGCTCCAAGTTCGATTCCGGTTGGGGGCATGTACCTTGCTTGTGGGCACATCTCCACTGTGGGGCGTGCAGGAAGCGGCTGATTGATGTCTCTCTCTCATCGATGTTTCTGACTGTCTATTTCTCTCCCTTCCTCTCTGTAAAAAATCAATAAAAATATATTTAAAAAAAAAGAGTTCATGACCTTAGTGTGCAAATTAGTGCCCCAGGATAATTTAAAGAAAAAAATACAGATGCCCAATTCCAGCAAATACCATTAGCAACACAGTAATTTAGAATTTCATTTTTAAATGTTGAAGCAATTATAATTCATTGTGGGTATTTTTTAATTACATTTTTCTCTGATTAGTAAAGCAACTCATGTTTAATATAGAAAATTTGGGGAAGATCAGAGAAGTACACACAATAAAAGCCACCTCTAATCCCAGCAAAAATGACTGATTGTGTTAGCGTTGTGGCATATATGTCTTTTCAATTGTTTTTCTGGGCCTACAAGTAAGTAAATATTTTCTCCTTAAAAAGTTGGAATAAGTGACAGAGGCCTTTGCTCTAAAGGTGCTCATCCCTATGACCCATCTTAATCTCCCAAATGGCACGTCTGTGCCCAGTGCCTGCCTGTGCCCTTTACAGTAGCGATCGGGCTGACACTTCAGTCCAGAGAGACGGGAGCCTCTGCGTCTTTCTCAGCTTTGCCAGGTAGATTTCCTCAAATCTCTTCTCCCTTTCCCTCCCGGGTAGATGGCGAAATGGCCATAACGCTTTACTACTTCTTCATCAAGAGAAGACGTGGATTTCCAGAGCTTGTGATTTGCTTTGACCTATGGAAGTGACACAGTGCATTAGCTCAGAGCCCAGGAAGGAATAGGACTGGCACTTCTGCACGGTCGCTGCATTCTCTCGGCATGCCTGAGCCAGCTTGCTGCAAGACAGAAATCACACGGAGAGGCACAGGCATCCCAGCTGAATCCTCACGAGCCAGCAGCTCGGGTTGAGCCCAGCCTTGTGCCTCACGCCAGAGCTGAAATTGATGACTTAATAAGATTGAGAGCTTTTGAAAATGTATAAAAATTATTTTCCCTTTGCTTCCTTCCTTATATTAATAACTCTGCCTATGCTAACAGTTCCATGTCCGGCACAGTGCTGGGCACACAGTAGGTGGTGCCTAAATGAAAACAATGGCATACATTAAGTTCAAATTGAAGGTTAAGTGCTCGGGCAAGCCAACTAGCCATCTCAGACAACAATGAAAGACATTGAATTCATTCGAGGAGAAAAGGGTGGGAGATGGGGATGTCCAAAGGGAAGGGCTACATAGAGAAAAAAGGGGCCTTGGAGACAGGTTCAGAGGTGAGCCTAGAGGAGCTGCCACTGTCCATTGCTTGAGGAAGGAAAAGGGAGAGCCCAGCATGGACCCCGCCCAGCGCTGCGGTGTAATCTCATCTCCCTACCATAGCCACCAAAGCAGACAGTGATTGGCATGATAACCAGGACCTTGGCTCAGAGATTGAAGGAAAAACTTCTCCTGCTCTAGAGAGCATGGGTGCAGGCTTGCGGCTGCTGTGGCCATGATGCTGCAGGAGGAGGCCGGTGTGGTTGAAGCTGCGCCATCAGAGGGTAGAGCTGAGGATAGAGCAGAGGAGCCTGCTAGGCCTTGGCTGAGCTCTTCTCCAGGCTGACCTGCCTCTGGACTTGAAGTATAATACCTTGTGGGTTAAGATGGTGGGTGTTTTATCCTTATTTTTGCATGTTTTAAGTCAAAACTATCCTAACAGACACCAACCAATGACCTCTAAGTGGCCTACGTGAACAGGCAGTAGTCACCTTCCCTGTGGTTCCTTCCGGGAGAACCCTATGGCTCCTGGTCCTCTCTCCTCACATCTGTCGCCTTCCCTAGCATCAACCCCAGTTCCCTGTGTCTTTATCATTTGCTTTTTCCCTGATCAGCTCATTTTAGAGATGGTTTCCTACATCAGCACATATTTCTTTGCTTTCTGCTCTTCCACTGATGTTCTTTTTCTTCTTGAATTTCTTTATCACGAATCAGGCTCCTCTGACCCACCAGTCTCAGCTCTGCTTGACACTTCTTTCTGACAACACACAGGTGGTCAGCACCTCTGAGCCCGGCACCTCTCAGAGCAGGACTGGGAAGGCCAGCTCCTGCCGCTATGGACCCTCTAGTGGTGAAATGGCCTAGGACAAAGAGTGCTGCCCCACTAAGCATACTGGGTGAAGGGTCAAGTAGGCTAGAGGCCAGGAGCCAGCCACCGCCCTAGACATGAACAGCCACCCACAGAGAGAGCATTGGAGAGGAAAAAAACAGATGAGGGCAGTTAGCTTGAAATGCCGGCGGACAGGAAGGGTCCAATGGGAAACAAGGCAAGAGGAACATGGCAGTTCGAGCAGCCTGACCATAGAAATCAACCAAGCAGAAATGATAGAATGTTTCTGGATTCAACATAGGATACATGAAAAATGAGGGTGGGACTGTAGTAAAGAAGAGGTATGAACACACAGAAACAGGAAGAGTCCAGCACAGAAACAGAGGGAGAACACACAGAAACAGGAAAAGTAAGCAATGGCAAAGAGAGAGAACACATAGAAAGAAGGAGAGTCAGCACAGGGACAGAGGAAGAACACACAAAAAGAGGAAATGTCCACCCAGAGACAAAGAGAGAAAACATATTAACAGGGAGAATTCAGCACAGAGACAGAAAGAGAACACACAGAAACAGGGAGAGTTCAGCAAAGAGACAGAACACACAGAAACAGGGAGGGTTCAGCACAGAGAAAGAGAGAGAACACACAGAAACAGGGAGAGCCCAGCACAGAGAGAGAACACAAGAAACAGGGAGTGTTCAGCACAGAAACAGAGGAAGAACAAAGAGAAACAGGGGGTGTCCAGAACAGTGATAAAGAGAGAGCATACAGAAATGGGGAGAGTATAGCATAGGGAAAGAAAGGGAACATACAGAATCAGGGAATGACCAGCACAGGTACAGAGAGAGAATACACAAAAACAGGGACAGAGGAAGAACACAAAGAAACAGGGAGGGTCCAGAATGAGGAAAGAGAAAGAACACACAGAAACAGGGAAAGTTCAGCACAGGGACAAAGAGAGAATACAGAGAAACAGTGAGAGTTCAGCACAGGGACAGAGAGAGAACCACAGAAACAGGCAGAGTCCAGCACAGGGACAGACAGAGAACACTCAGAAACAGGGAGAGTCCAAACCAGACAAAGAGAGAACACATAGAAACAGAGAGAGTTCAGCACAGAGTGACAGAGAGAACACACAGAAACAGTGAAAGTCCAGCACAGAGACAGACAGAGAACACAAAGAGGGAGAGTTCAGCATAGACAAAGAGAGAGCACACAGAAACAGGGAGAGTCCAGCATAGAAAGAGGTAGAACACACAGAAACATTGATTGTTCAGCACAGACAGAGGAAGAACACACAGCAACAGGGAGAGTCCAGAACACAGACAGAAAGAAAAAGCAGAAACAGGGAGAGTTCTAAACAGACAGAGAATACACAGAAACAGGGAGGGTTCAGCACAGAGACAGGGGGAGAACACACAGAAAGAGGGAGAGTCCAGCACAAGGACAGAGGGAGAACACACAGAAACAGATAGAGTTCAGCAAAGGGACAGAGAGAGAACACACATAAACAAGGAGAGTCCAGCACAGACAGAGAGAGAACACCAGAAAGAGAAGGTTCAGCACCAGAAATAGGGAGAGTTCACCAGAGAACACCAGAAATAGGGACAGTTCAGCACAAAGTGACAGAACACACAGAAACAGTGAGAGTACAGCACAGAGACAGACAGAGAACACAAAGAAAGAGGGAGAGTTCAGCACAGACAGAGAACACACAGAATAAGGGACAGTCAAGCACACACAGAGAGAAAACACACAACAACAGGGAGAATCCAGCACAGAGACAGAGAGTGAATACAAAGAAACAGGGAGAGTCCAGCAAAGGGACAAACAGAGAACACCAGAAAAAGAATGGAGAAGATTCCAGCACATAGACAGAGAGAGAACACAAAGAAACAGAGAGAGTTCAGCATAGAGACAGACAGAGAACACACAGAAACAGGGAGAGTCCAGCACAGACAGAGAGAGAACACGCAAAAACAGGGAGAGTCCAGAACAGGGACAGAGAGAAAACACACAGAAATAGTGAGATTTCAGCATAAATAGAGAGAGAACACAAAGAAACAGGGAGAGTCCAGCACCAACAGAGAGAGAGATTACAAGAAACAGGGAGTGTACAGCACAGAAACAGAGGGACAACAAAGAGAAACAGGGAGTGTCCAGAACCGTGATAGAGAACATACAGAAACGGAGAGAGTGCAGCACAGGAAAAAAAAAGAGAACATACAGAATCAGGGAATGACCAGAACAGGTACAGAGACAGAAAACACAAAAACAGGGACAGAGGAAGAACACAAAGAAACAGGGAGAGTCCAGCACGAGGAAAGAGAAAGAACACACAGAAACAGGAAAAGTTCAGCACAGGGAAAGAGAGCGAATACACAGAAATAGTGAGAGTTCAGCACAGACAGAGGAAGAACACACAGCAACAGGGAGAGTCCATCACAGGGAAAGAGAGAGAACCACAGAAACAGGCAGAGCCCAGCACAGGGACAGACGGAGAACACTCAGACACAGGGAGAGTCCAAACCAGACACAGAGAGAACACAAAGAAAGAGGGAGAGTTCAGCACAGACAAAGAGAGAACACACAGAATCAGGGACAGTCAAGCACACACAGAGAGAAAACACACAACAATAGGGAGAATCCAGCACAGAGACAGAGAGTGAACACAAAGAAACAGGGAGAGTCCAGCAAAGGGACAAACAGAGAACACTCGAAATAGGGAGAGTCCAGACCAGACAGAGAGAGAACATGCAGAAACAGGGAGAGTCCACCACAAGGACAGACGAGGACACACAGAAACAGGGAGAGTTCAGTACAGGGACAGAGAGAGAACACCAGAAACAGGCAGAGCCCAGCACAGGAAAAGAAAGAAAACACACAGAAATAGGGAGAGTTCAGCACACACAGAGAGAGAACACACAGAAAAAGGCAGAGTCCAGCATCGGGACAGAGAGAGAACACCCAGAAACAGACAGAGCCCAGCACAGGGACAGAAAGAAAACACACAGAAACAGTGAGTGTTCAGCACAGGGACAGAGAGGGAACACACAGAAACAGGGAGAATCCAGCACTGAAAAACAGAGAAACACAGAAGCTGGGAGAGTTCAGCACAGACAGAGGAAGAACACACAGAAACAGGCAGAGTCTAGCACAGGGAAAGAGAGAGAACACCAGAAACAGGGCGAAGATTCCAGCACAGAGACAGAGAGAGAACTCACAGAAACAGTGAGAGTTCAGGATAGGGACAGACAGTGAACACACAGAAACTGGGAGAGTTCAGCGCATACAAAAAGAGAACACACAGAAATAGTGAGATTTTAGCAAAAACAGAGGAAGAACACACAGCAACAGGGAGAGTCCAGCACAGGGACTGAGGGAAAACAAACAGAAACAGGGAGAGTCCAGCACAGAGACAGAGACAGTCCAGCACAGGGACAGACACAGAACACACAGAAAAAGGGAAAGTCCAGCACAGACAGAGATAGAACACACAGAAACAGGGATTATTCAGCACAGACAGAGGAAGAACACACAGCAACAGGGAGAGTTCTAAACAGACAGAGGGAGAACACACAGAAACAGAGAGAGTTCAGCACAGAGACAGAGAGAGAAAACACAGAAACAGGAAGAGTTCAGCACAGGGACAGGGGGAGAACAAACAGAAACAGGGAGAGTCAATCATAGACAAAGAGAGAAACACAGAAGCTGGGAGAGTTCAGCACAGACAGAGGAAGAACACACAAAAACAGAGAGAATCCAACACAACGACAGAAGAAGAATACACAGAAACAGGGAGAGTCCAGCACAGACAGATAGAGAAAACACAGAAACAGTGAGTGTTCAGCACAGGGACAGAAAGAGAACACACAGAATCAGGGACAGTCAATCACAGACAAAGAGAGAAACACAGAAGCTGGGAGAGTTTAGCACAGGCAGAGGAAAAACTCAAAAAAGAGAGTCCACCTCAAGGACAGAGGGAGAGCACACAGAAACATGTAGAGTCCAGCACAGGGAGAGTTCAGCACATACAGAGAGAAAACAGAGAAACAGTGAGAGTTCACCCCAAGGATAGAGGGAGAACACACAGCAACAGGGACAGTTCAGCACAGGGACAGAGAGAGAACACAAAGAAACAGTCAGAGCCCACTACAGGGACAGAAATATAACACATAGAAAAAAGGAGAGTTCAGCACAGAGAGCAAAAGAACATACAGAAACTGGGAGAGTTCAGCAGAAACAAAGAGAGAAAACACAGAAACAGTGAGTGTTCAGCACAGGGACAGAAAGGGAACACACAGAAACAGGGAGAGTCCAGCACCGAAAGACAGAGAAACACAGAAGCTGGGAGAGTGCAGCACAGACAGAAGAAGAACAAGCAGAAACAGAGAGAGTCCACCACAAGGACAGAGGGAGAACACACAGAAAAAGGGAGAGTCTAGGACAGGGACAGAGAGAGAACACCAGAAACTGGGCGAAGATTCCAGCACAGAGACAGAGAACTCACAGTAACAGTGAGAGTTCAGGACAGGGAAAGACAGTGAACACAGAAACTGGGAGAGTTCAGCACATACAAAAAGAGAACACACAGAAATAGTGAAATTTCAGCACAAACAGAGGAAGAACACACAGCAACAGGGAGAGTCCAGCACAGGGACAGAGAGATAACACACAGAAACAGGGAGAGCCCAGCACAGGGACAGAAAGAAAACAAACAGAATCAGGGAGAGTTCAGCACAGACAGAAAAAGAAAACACAGAAACAGGGAGAGTCCAGCACAAGGACAGAGAGAGAAAACACACAGAAACAGGGAGAGTTCAGCACAGAGAGAGAGAACACACAGAAACAGGGAGAGTTCAGCACAGAGAGAGAACACCCCAAAAAAGGGAGAGTCCAACACAGAGACAGATGGAAAACACACAGAAACAGGGAGAGTCCAGCACAGAGAGAGAGAAACAGTCCAGCACAGGGACAGACACAGAACACACAGAAAGAGGGAGAGTCCAGCACAGAGATAGAACACACAGACATATGGAGAAGATTCCAGCACAGAGACAGAGAGAGAACACAAAGAAACAGGGAGAGTTAAACATAAAGACAGACAGAGAACACACAGAAACTAGGAGAGTCCAGCACAGACAAAGAGAGTACATGCAGAAACGGAGGGAGTCCAGAAGAGGGACAGAGAGAAAATACACAGAAACAGTGAGATTTCAGCACAAACATAGAGAGAACACACAGAAACAGGGAGAGTCTAGCACAGTGAAAGAGAGAGAACACAAAGAAACAGGCAGAGCCCATCACAGCGACAGAAAGAGAACACACAGAAACAGAGAGTTCACTACAAGGACAGAGGGAGATCACACAGGAAGAGGGAGAGTTCAGCACATACAAAGAGAAAACAGAAACAGTGAGAGTTCACCCCATGGATAGAGGGAGAACACACAGCAAAAGGGACAGTTCAGCACAGGGACAGAGAGAGAACACAAAGAAACAGGCATAGCCCAGCACAGGGACAGAAATAGAACACACAGAAACTGGGAGAGTTCAGCAGAAACAGAGAGAGAACACAGAGAAACAATGAGTGTTCAGCACAAGGACAGAAAAAGAACACACAGAAACAGGGAGAGCCCAGCACAGGGACAGAAAGAAAACAAACAGAATCAGGGAGAGTTCAGCACAGACAGAAAAAGAAAACACAGAAACAGGGAGAGTCCAGCACAAGGACAGAGTGAACACACAAAGAAACAGGGCGAGTTCAGCACAGAGAGAGAGAGAGTCCAGCACAGACAGAGAGAACACACAGAAACAGGGAGAGTTCAGCACAGACAGAGAGAGAACACCCAAAAAAAGGGAGAGTCCAACACAGAGACAGAGGGAAAACACACAGAAACAGGGAGAGTCCAGCACAGAGACAGAGACAGTCCAGCTCAAGGACAGACACAGAACACACAGAAAAAGGGAGAGTCCAGCACAGACAGAGATGGAACACACAGAAACAGGGATTATTCAGCACAGACAGAGGAAGAATACATAGCAACAGGGAGAGTCCTACATGAGGACAGAGAAAGAACACACAGA
Source organism: Lasiurus borealis (assembly GCA_004026805.1). Lineage (NCBI taxonomy): Eukaryota > Metazoa > Chordata > Mammalia > Chiroptera > Vespertilionidae > Lasiurus > Lasiurus borealis. The sequence continues at coordinate 1,183 of PVJN01003968.1, read as the reverse complement.
AACAGGGAGAGTTCTAAACAGACAGAGAGAGAACACACAGAAACAGGAAGAGTCCAAACCACTGACAGGGAGACAACACACACAAACAGGGAGAGTTCAGCACAGGGACAGGGGGAGAACAAACAGAAACAGGGAGAGTCAATCATAGACAAAGAGAGAAACACAGAAGTTGGGAGAGTTCAGCAAAGACAGAGGAACAACACACAAAAACAGAGAGAATCTACCACAAGGACAGAGGAAGAACACACAGAAACAAGGAGAGTCCAGCACAGATAGATAAAGAACACAAAGAAACATTGAGTGTTCAGCACAGGGAAAGAAAGAGAACACACAGAAACAGGTAGAGTCAATCACAGACAAAGAGAGAAACACAGAAGCTGGGAGAGTTCAGCACAGACAGAGGAAGAACACACAAAAATAGAGAGAATCCACTACAAAGACAGAGGGAGAACACACAGAAACAGGGAGAGTCCAGAACAGACAGAGAGAGAACACACAGAAACAGGGAGAGTCCAGAACAGACAGAGAGAGAACACCAGAAATAGGGAGAAGATTCCAGCACAGAGACAGAGAGAGAACACAAAGAAATAGGGGGAGTCGGGGAGAGGGGAGCGCGACCGGGCGGCCGTGGACGCCACCGCCACCTCCCGCATGGTGCCGGGCCCTCCCTAGGCGGCGGCGGCGGCGGCGGCGGCGAGGCCTTCGGGGCGGCGCCGCGGAGGGGGTCGGGGTCGCGGCTTCCCGTCGCCCACACTTCCTCCCGCGGCGGCCGTCTCGGCGGGCGGGATGGCGGCGGCCCGGGGGAGCGGCCGCGCCTCCGCGCCCCGGCTGCTCCCGCTCCTGCTCCTGCTCCTGCTCCTCCCGCTGCTGTGGGCCCCGGCCGTCCCGGACGAAGACAGCCTCCGGAACCAGGAGCCGCCGGCGCCCGCCCAGCAGCTGCAGCCGCAGCCCATGGCCGCGCAGGGCCCGAGCCGCCGCGGGCCGAGAAAGGATTCACACCAGCTGTCCCAGTTCATACCAATAAAGAAGATACAGACACCCAAACTAATTTGGGGTTTATACATGCATTTGTCGCTGCAATATCAGTTATCATTGTATCTGAACTGGGTGATAAGACATTTTTTATAGCAGCCATTATGGCAATGCGCTATAATCGTTTGACAGTGTTGGCTGGTGCTATGCT